>VWZE01007389.1:27209-46266 GCA_013396675.1 Eubucco bourcierii | reverse complement strand
ACTCCAGGTGGGGTCTGAGGAGAGCAGAGCAAAGGGGCAGAATCCCTTCCCTTGCCCTGCTGCCCACACTGCTCTTGCTGCAGTCCAGGACTCGATTGTTGTCTTTGGGTTTGTTTTTTTCACAACTAGGCCATGCATGCAGTGAAACAGGAGTCTCCATCTCCACACCCTGGGCTTGCTTGGCAGTAGTGGCAAAGCTGGAATGAAGATGCAATTGCACAGTGGTGCCCAACAGCAGAGTCTTCTTAGGGTCTCGGTGCTCTGTTTCCTGCTTGATTTCTGATTACCAAGGTGTTGGTGGTTCTCCTTGAATCCCTTCCACACCAACAATATCTTCTTAAGGTCTCTTTTCCCTATGTGATTCCTGATTACAAAGGTGTTGGTGGTTCTCCCTATATTCCTTCCACCATAATCAAAGACCTGTGCCCAACAGCAGTCTTAGGCTCTCAGTGTTCTGTTCCCTATTTGATTTCTAATTATCAAGTTCCTGATGGTCCTCCTTAAACCCCTTCCACACCAACACTGTCTTCTTAGGCTCTCAGTGCTCTGTTCCCTATTTGATTTCTAATTACCAAGTTCCTGATGGTCCTCCTTAAATCCCTTCCACACCCACAATGTCTTCTTAGGCTCTCAGTGCTCTGTTCCCTATTTGATTTCTAATTACCAAGTTCCTGATGGTCCTCCTTAAATCCCTTCCACACCCACAATGTCTTCTTAGGCTCTCAGTGCTCTGTTCCCTATTTGATTTCTAATTACCAAGTTCCTGATGGTTCTCCTTAAATCCCTTCCACACCAACAGTGTCTTCTTAGGATCTCAGTACCCTTTTCTCTATTTAATTTCTGATTCATAGAATCATAGAATGGTAAGGTTGGAAGGGACCTCAAGGATCATCCAGTTCCAACCCCCTGCCATAGGCAGGGACACCTCCCACTGGTACAGCTCACTCAAGGCCTCCTCCAACCTGGCCTTGAACACCTCCAGGGAGGGAGCAGCCACAACCTCCCTGGGCAACCTGATTATCAAGGTGTTGGTGGTTCTCCTTAAACCCCTTCTACACCAACAATATCTTCTTAAGGTCTCTTTTCCCTATGTGATTCCTGATTACAAAGGTGTTGGTGGTTCTCCCTATATTCCTTCCACCATAATCAAAGACCTGTAGAAGTTTTTGTGCCCCAAAAGGCTCTAAAGCAGCCTGACTTCTACTCCACAGTTTTGCTCTCTGCTTTTCTTTCAAATCTTAGCAACTAGGATGCTGTTCAAACCTAGTTTGAATTTTAAGGGTATCTCACAGCTCTTTATTTCATCCACATTTCTTTGCTCATCCCCCCCTGGGCCAACACAACTGCTGGAACACATTTGACCATGATGTCCAGCCAGGCTGGGCAGGGTGAATTCCTTCACAGACTATTTATCCAGATTGCTAATTCCCAGCACAGATGGTTCTGCAGGAGACTGTGTGGGAGAAGAGTGGCTTTTTAAGCCAATTAAACAGAAACCTTGTCCAAGAAGGATTTTCAAAATGCTTCTGCATGTGAATTGATGACGTCCTGGGCTGTGTGTTCTGGCAGGGCTGCTGCTCTCCATAGCAGGAGAGGGAGTGATGGTGCAGAATTTCCTTGGGTTCTTAAGGTCATTTCTGATTTTTGGTTTTGATTTAATTTGGGTGTTGGGTGGTTTTGTTTTTAGGATTTGGTTTCTGGTTTTGTTTTTTTTTTTTTTTCCTTTTTATAAAGACAAACTTCTCAAAGAAATTTCCAGCTTGGGGATTATTGCAGAAAGAAAAGGAAAAAAAAAATCCTTTGTCATTTCTGGCAATTAATACTCCCTGCCAAGCTCTTCAAAGTGCTCCTCAGAATGTGAAGTGAGCTCTGGTTTGTAGCAAGACAGATGAAGGGGGGGAGGGGGAGGGTATTAAGTGACATCCAAAGGGGACAACACTAGCTAATAATATTGATACTTTATTATTACTGCAGCATTTGGGCTGGGTAATCCAAAAAGCTGCACTAAAAATTCCATCCAGCTCGAGGAGAGAAGTCAACACATCAGCAGTCACTGTGTGCTGCTTGTAATCCCAGAATTCCAGCATGGCAGAGGATGGAAGGGAAGGGACCTCTGGAGATTATCCAGTCCAACCCCTCTGCTATGCCAGAGGCACCCACAGCAGCTTGCCCAGCAGCACAATGCCCAGCTGGGCTTGGAAGCTCTCCAGACAAGGAGACTCCACAACCTCTCTGGGCAGCCTGCTCCAGGGCTCCAGCACCCTCACACCAAACAACTTTCTCCTCATAGAATCATAGAATGGTTTAGGTTGGAGGAGCCCTCAAAGCTCAGCCAGTTCCAGCCCTCCCAGTGCCACAGGCAGGGACACCTCCCAGTAGAACAGGTCACTCAAGGCCATATCCAGCCAGGCCTTGAACACCTCCAGGGAGGTTGTGGAGCACAGAATCACTGAATGTGATCACAGATCACACATCACACATTCTGTGATTCTGTGCTCCACAACCTCCCTGGGCAACCTGTGCCAGTGTCTCACCACCCTCACTGTAAAGAACTTCCTCCTAACATCCAGTCTAAATCTCCCCTCTGCCAGTTCAAACCCATTGCCCCTTGTCCTGTCATTACAAGACCTTGTCAGTAGTGCCTCCCCAGCCTCCCTGTAGGCTCCCTTCACACACTGGAAGGCTACTGTAAGGTCTTCTCAAAACCTTCTCTTCTCCAGGTGCAACCTCCTGGCTCCCAGTTTGTGCCCATTGCTCCTTGGCTTGTCCCTGGGCACCACTGACAAGAGTCTGGCCCCAGCCTCTTGCCCCCCACAGATCCTTTAGCTCTTGCTGAGCATTGATCAGATCCCTTCTGGGGCTGCTCTTCTGCAGGCTCCACAGCCCCAGGGCTCTCAGGCTTTCCTCCTCACAGAGATGCTCTTGTCCCTTTACCATCTTTGCAGCCTCTGCTGGACTCTCTCTAGTAGATCCCTGTCCCTACTGAAATGGGGAGCCCAGAACCAACTACTTCAGTGGTGGCCTTTCTAAAACAGAGGAGATGGGTTGGAGAACTTCCTTTGACCTCCTGGCCACACTGATTTGTACGCACTCCAGGAGACCATTTGCCTTCTAGGATGTGAGAGTGCATTGCTGGCTGATGGAGGGCTTGTTGATAATGACAGAGGTGTGTAAGGGCAGTGTGGGCAGTAGGACAGGCAGGCTCAGTGCATTGAATTTCAGTTGGCTTGATTCTCTCCAACAGCTCAATGCCAGCAGCAGCAAAATTGGCTCTGCTGGGTGGAATTGGGCTGGAATCATAGAATCATAGAATGGTAAGGTTGGAAGGGACCTCAAGGATCATCCAGTTCCAACCCCCTGCCATAGGCAGGGACACCTCCCACTAGTACAGCTCACTCAAGGCCTCAGATGAAGGAAGATGAAGGGCTCAGGCAGAAACTTCTGAAAGAACCCTGCCAGCATGCAAAGAAGTGTCCCAGCTGGGTGGCTGTTCCCTGAGGCACTGCAGGCATGTGGGGTTTGGGTGCATCACAGAACCTCTGATTCTTTGATAGGTGGCCATGGATTTTGGGTTCAGCAACATGGCCATGGGTAGTGGGTCCAGAAGCATGGCTTTGGGTGTGTGGTTAGAAACATGACTGTGGGTTTGGGGCTCAAGAGGATGGCTGTGGAATAGTCTCAGGTCACACAAGACCACAAACACCCAAACCCCCTTAGAGATCCTAAAATCCCCTGGGCAGAACAAGTAACACCAGACTGTGGCCAATTTTGGGCTGAAGCTTCCTCTTTGTGGATATCTTCTAGTTTATTGCAGTGACATAAATCATTGCAGATGCTTTACTACACCTTTACTCCTGCATTTGCTACAGCCACCTCTTTCCTCTCAGACCCTGTCCAAGCACTGGATGAGATGCTCTTCACATTTTCCCCCTTTGCAGTTTCTGTAGCTCCTACAAAGATACTCCAGGGTTGCTCTGACTGTTGTATGGCACTCAAAATCGAGGGTCTTGTAAAACTGGATGTCTTTCTGTGACCCAATCAGTGGTTCATACTTAACTCCTTTTGTATCTGTGATCTAATTATTGATTTAATAGTCACTCCTCTCATTGCTTACATCCTCCTTTTTCTTCCATGCCCTCATCCTCTCCTTTCTCTTTATCTCAATTTCCTCATCTTTTCCTTTCTCCTTTTATCCATTCCCTCATCTTCTCCTTTCTGTTTTCCTCCATGTCTTCATCCTCTAATTTCTGTCTTACTCCATTCCCTCGTTTTCTTTGCTCCTTTTCTCCATTCCCTCATATTCCCCATTTCCTTATTCACTCTTTAGTCCTTTTCTCCGTCCCCTCATCCTCTGTTTGCTCCTTTTCTCCATTTCCTCATTCTCTCTTTGCTTCTTTTCTCCATTCCCTCATCCTCTGTTTGCTCCTTTTCTCCATTCTCTCATCCTCTCCTTTTCCTCCATTCCCTCATTCTCTGTTTGCTCCTTTTCTCCATTCTCTCATCCTCTCCTTTTCCTTCATTCCCTCATCCTCTGTTTGCTCCTTTTCTNCTCCACTCATTCTCTGTTTGCTCCTTTTCTCCACTCCCTCATTCTCTGTTTACTCCTTTTCTCCAATCCCTCATTCTGTTTGCTCTTTTTCTCCACTCCCTCATTCTCTGTTTGCTCCTTTTCTCCACTCCCTTATTCTGTTTGCTCATTTTCTCCATTCCCTCATTCTTTCTTTACTCCTTTTCTCCCCTCATTCTCTGTTTGCTCCTTTTCTCCCCTCCCTCATTCTCTGTTTTCTCCTTTTCTCCAATCCCTCATTCTGTTTGCTCTTTTTCTCCACTCCCTCATTCTCTGTTTGCTCCTTTTCTCCACTCCCTTATTCTGTTTGCTCATTTTCTCCATTCCCTCATTCTTTCTTTACTCCTTTTCTCCACTCATTCTCTGTTTGCTCCTTTTCTCCACTCCCTCATTCTCTGTTTGCTCCTTTTCTCCAATCCCTCATTCTGTTTGCTCTTTTTCTCCACTCCCTCATTCTCTGTTTGCTCCTTTTCTCCACTCCCTTATTCTGTTTGCTCATTTTCTCCATTCCCTCATTCTTTCTTTACTCCTTTTCTCCACTCATTCTCTGTTTGCTCCTTTTCTCCACTCCCTCATTCTCTGTTTGCTCCTTTTCTCCAATCCCTCATTCTGTTTGCTCCTTTTCTCCACTCCCTCATTCTCTGTTTGCTCCTTTTCTCCATTCTCTGTCTTTACTGCTTTTCTCCACTCCCTCTTTACTCCTTTTTTCCATTCCCTCATCCTCTCTTTGCTCCTTCTCTCCATTCCCTCACCCTCCCCTTTCTCTTTCCATTCTCTTTTACTCAAGGGAATGTTCTTTCTCTTGGAGACATTACAGAACTCCAAAATAATCATTGCAATCATAAAATAATACTAATACTACAAGCAATAAGTGAGATGGAACTAATTGGGCGTGCAGACTGGTTTACCAAGAAGATGTATCACACAAAAGGTAGCAAAGATCCTTCTCTTTGGGTTGAAAATCTATACAATCCATCACAACTGCAGGAGGTGGCAGATGTAAGGTGGTAGGAGGTACAATTAATAGCCTTCTGGCACAGAATTCGTAGTCCCAGCTGCTCTTAGAGTGGTTACTTGCATGGAGGAATCTGCTGGATTCCTCTGCTTGTGATCTGAAGGAGTTGTAGATCTACAGGAAGCAGCTCCCACAGGAGCCAATCCCCACCACAAATGTGTGTGAACATTAGCCAGGTCTGTTGTGGATGTGTTCTGTAGCATAAACATCCTGGATGTCACCTGTCATTTCAAGTCAAAAAGCCCTTGGATTCTTCCACCAGGTAACTTGGTAATGATCAAACAAAACTCATTTAGGTTAATGGTCTGGAACTGGTACCTTCTGGGGGCTCTGCTGGACCTGCAGATAGAGTGCTCCTGGCACAGGATGGGTCCTTCTGTGCAGGCTGGAGTGCTCAGAAGGAAAGGAATTGAGCTTTTTATTCTGGTGAGACCACAGCTGGAGTGTTTGGTCTAGTTCTGGGCTCCCCAGTTCAAGAGAGAGAGAGGGAGCTACTGGAGAGAGTCCAGTGCAGGCTGCAAAGCTGCTGAGGGGCCTGGAGCATCTCTGTGAGGAGCAAAGGCTGAGAGCCCTGGGGTTGTGGAGCCTGCAGAAGAGCAGCCCCAGAGGGGATTGATCAATGCTCAGCAAGAGATAAAGGAGCTGTGGGGGGCAAGAGGCAGGGACCAGACTCTTGTCAGTGCTGCCCAGGGACAGGGCACAAACTGGAAGCCAGGAGGTTCCATCTGAAACTGAGGAGAAACTTGTTTGTTGTGAGGGTGCTGGAGGCCTGGAGCAGGTTGTGGAGTCTCTGGAAAGATTCCAAACCTGCTTGGGCATAAAGGTTGGACCAGATGATCCTTGAGGTCCCTTCCAACCTGGCATTCTATGATTCTGTGATATTGTGATGCTGGGCAAGCTGCTGGGGGTGCTTCTACTTTACCAGGGGAGTTGGACTGGATGATGTCCAGAGGTCACTTCCAACCCACACCATGCTGAGGTCTGGGTGATACACATCATTGAGACACAGGATAGAGAAGCTTGTTGAACTGATGTTCCCTGGTGACTGTGGTTGGGAGTTGGTGGCCTAGAAGGAAAACCATTAACAAAGTCATTCAGCCATCCTCTCTCCCTCCCCTCTCCCTTCTGGAGCTCACATGCTCATTGGAGAAGGGATTCTGTCTTCACAGGGTTTGGGGAACAAACACTCCAATCTGCAAGTGGAAAATGCAGGGAGATGAGAGGCAGCAAAGGCTGCTGGTGGAGACCTCACCTGGAGTGCTGTGTCCAGCTCTGCAGCCTCCAATACAAGAAGGATGTGGACCTGCTGGAGCTGGTCCAGAGGAGGCCACAAAGATGGTCAGTCCCTTCTCCTGTGGAGACAAGCTGGGAGAGTTGTGATTGTTCAGTCTGGAGAAGAGAAGGCTCCAGTTTTCAGTGTCTGAAGGGGACCTACAGGAAGGCTGGGGAGGGACTGTTTAGAAGGGCCTGTGGCTACAAGGTGAGAGGCAGTGGTTGAAACAATCCCAAGCACAACTCCATGCTGGGTGGGGAATGGCTGAGGGCAGCCCTGAGGAAAAGGACCTTGGAGTCTGGGGTGATGAAAAGCTCAACATGAGCCTGCAGTGTGAGTGCAGGCCAGACAGCAACCGAGTGCTGGGTTGCAGCAAGAGCAGTGTGGGCAGCAGGGCAAGGGAGGGCATTCTGCCCCTTTGCTCTGCTCTCCTCAGACCCCATCTGGAGTCCTGTGTGCAGTTCTGGAGCCCCCAGCACAGGAAGGACATGGAAGTGTTAGAGTGGGTCCAGAGGAGGCCACAAAGATACTGAGAGGGCTGCAGCAGCTCTGCTGTGAGGACAGGCTGAGAGAGTTGGGGCTCTGCAGCCTGGAGAAGAGAAGGCTTCCAGGAGACCTGATAGTAGCCNTGAGATGTACTAGTGGGAGGTGTCTCTGCCTATGGCAGGGGGTTGGAACTGGATGATCCTCCCCCAGAGTGGGGAGGAGAACCTCTCTCGACCTACTAACCACAGCCCTTCTGATACTCCCCAGCATTACACATGCATGCTCTGCACCATCATTTACAGGCACAGTGAGAAGCAACCAGCTCAGATGAGTCTTTGGGAAGAGGGAAGAGAGATGACAAACAGAAAAAAAAAAATTAAAACACCCAAGGAATAAGGCAAATAGTGCAAGGAAGAAATGGGAATGAGACAAATATTGGATTAAGGCAAATACTGCTGCAGATTCCAATGTCAATTCTGACAGTGCTGGGTGAAGTTGGGAGTGTGTTGACAATTGCAGATGAAGGGCTGAGATGGGAGAGGGGGGGGAAAAAAAATCCCCTTCCAGACTTCAGCCTTGGTGCCATTGTGTTATTTGACTTGGTTGACCTAAATTACTGGGACATAACCAGATAAACTCGAAAGATGAGCAGTGCACTTCCACACACCACCCTCCAGCAAATTAACTGGCTTTGCCTTTTTGTTTTTTAAATTCTCTTTAGCAACCAGAACCTCACAGATGTGGTAAATGTTTGTCCCTCAGCAACCTGCTTCAGGATTTTTAGCTAAGAGTCATTATGCCAGGGTGGGTTCAAAGCAGGCAACAAAAATGAGCACAGGGTGCCAGGCGTTGGAAGGGACCTCTGGGGGTCTTTTGAGTCCAACCCCCACTGCCAGAGCACAGAATCACAGCAACATGCAGGTTGGCAAAGCCCCTCAAGATCACCAAGTCCAACCCAGAGCCCTACTCTACAAGATTGGAGGTGTTCAAGGCCAGACTGGATGAGGCCTTGAGTGAGCTGTACTAGTGGGAGGTGTCCCTGCCTATGGCAGGGGGTTGGAACTAGATGATCTTTGAGGTCCCTTCCAACCTTACCATTCTATGATTAACCTTAAACCATAACCCTAAGCACCACATCCAAACCACCCTTAAATACACCCAGGGTTGGTGACTCCATCACCTCCCTGGGCAGCTCATTCCAGTCCCTGACCACTCTCTTCATGAAAAACCTTTTCCTGATGTCCAACCTAAACCCCCCCAGCCTCAGCTCGAGGCCATCCTGGCTTGTTCCATCTCAAACTACCTGTGAGAAGGGACAAGCAGCAGCAGCAGGATCATAGAGTTTTCTGCAGGTCACACAGGAACATATCCAGGCAGGGCTTGAGGATCTCCAGAGAAGGATACTGCACAGCCTCTCTGGGCAGCCTGTGCCAGTGCTCTGTGAACCTTACAGTCAAGAAATTCTTCCTCATATTGAGGTGGAACTTCCTGTGCTGCAGTTCCCATCCATTGCCCCTTGCCCTATCACAGGGCGTAAGTGGAGGCACTGGCACAGGTTGCCCAGGGAGGCTGTGGCTGCTCCCTCCCTGGAAGTGTTCAAGGCCAGATTGGATGAGGCCTTGAGTGCCCTGTACTAGTGGGAGGTGTCCCTGCCTATGGCAGGGGGTTGGAACTGGATGATCCTTGAGGTCCCTTCCAACCTAACCACTCAATGATTCTATGATACTAGAGAGAAGCAGCCTAACCCCCACCTGGCTGCAACCTCCTTTCAGGGTGCTGTAGAGAGCATTGAGGTCTCCTCTCAGCCTCCTGTTCTCCATACTAAACACCCCCAGTTCCCACAGCTGCTCCTCCCCAACCCTGTTCTCCAGACCCTTCACCAGCTTCATTTCCCTTCTCTGGACACACTCCAGCCCCTCAAAGCCCTTTTTTGGAGTGGCTGCAGCACCTCACTGGTTAGAAGCTCCTGGGGTCACCCCAGGGTGGGCAGCTGTCTCCTGCTGCCCAGTGCTGGGGTGGTGGGGCTGCTGCAGCCACCCACCCTGCACTCAGCGAGGGGATTATCCAGCCCTTGCCAAAGGCTTTGCTGATCCTCCTCTGTTGAATGTGTGGATGGGATTAAGTCAAATGGACTTTATGGATGGATGGGATTACATTTGGGAAAGGGGGGAAGCCAGAGGGGGCCATCAAGCTTAGGAAGGGTTCCCATGGGGAGAAGCCAATCACTTGCATCAGTTTGATGTTTGTACCAGGAGATTAGGAAAAAAAAAAGAAAGGGGAGCTAATGTGGGGTTATTTTTTTCTTTTAGTATTTTTTTTAATCAGGAGGTGGGGAGACAAGGCAGGAGAAATATCTCCAAACAACAGGGTATTAGAAAATAAATGTAATATTACAGGGCAGCTGAATTCTTTTCATCAGAGCTACCATCTTTGCCCTTCTCCTTCTCTCATTTTCTTCCCGTCGTTCTCAAATGAAGGGTGACTTGAGTAGGAATATTCCTGGGCAGGAGGAAATAAGAATAGCAACAATTAAAAAAATAAAGATCTCAGTACTCCCATTTCCCTTATTTTTAATCCAGGAACACAAATTGTCAGTGTCCAAACCCTTCTGAGCACTTGCACCAGTGAGCATCATCTCACTTCTCGTGGTCTGTCGGTGGATTGGAAGGGTCTAAACCCTGTGGACTGTGTTCTGCAGGGGAGGAAGCATCTACTTTGGATGAGGCCTTGAGTAACCTGTACTAGTGGGAGGTGTCCCTGCCTATGGCAGGGGGTTGGAACTAGATGATCCTTGAGGTCCCTTCCAACCTTACCATTCTATGATTCTATGATACTTGTGTAGGAATAAGGGCAGAGGAAATGTTGAGCTTTTAAGATGTGAACACTGAAGGGTTTGGACCTAAAGTTTTTTGGTTTGAAGGGTTTTGATTTGAAGGGTTTTGATCTGCAGGTTTTTTGATTTGAAGGGTTTTGATCTGCAGGTTTTTGATTTGAAGGGTTTTGTTTTGAAGGGTTTTGGTTTGAAGGGTTTTGATCTGAAGGTTTTTTATTTGAAGGGTTTTGATCTGAAGGTTTTAATTTTGAAGGGTTTTTGGGTTGAGGGTTTTTGATCTGAAGGGTTTTGTTTTGGAGGTTCTTGATCTGAAGGATTTTGTTTTGAGGGTTCTTGATCTGAAGGATTTTGTTTTGAGGGTTCTTGATCTGAAGGATTTTGTTTTGAAGGGTTTTTGTTTTGCAGGTTTTTGACTTGAAGGTTTTTGACCTGAAGGTTTTGATTTAAAGGGTTTTGATCTGAAAGTTTTTGTTTGGAAGGTTTTTGTTTAGAAGGTTTTTCATCTGAAGCTTTTTGTTTTGAAGGTTTTTTGATCTGAAGGATTTTTATTTGGAGGTTTTTGACCTGGAGGTTTTTGACCTGAAGGTTTTTGATTTGAAGGTTTTTGGTCTGAACGGTTTTTATTTAGAGGTTTTTGATCTGAAGGTTTTTGGTTTGAAGATTTTTGACCTGAAGGTTTTTGATTTAAACATTTTTTATCTGAAGGTTTTTGATTTGGAGGTTTTTTGTCTGAATGGTTTTAATCTGAAGGTTTTTAATTTGGAGGTTTTTGACTTGAAGGTTTTTGTTTTGGGGGTTTTTGACCTGAAGGTTTTTTATTTGGAGGTTTTTGATCTGAAGGTTTTTGATTTGAAGGTTTTTGACCTGAAGGTTTTTGTTTTGGAGGTTTTTGATCTGAAGGTTTTTGTTTTGGAGTTTTTTGACCTGAAGGGTTTTGTTTTGGAGGTTTTTGATCTGAAGGGTTTTGTTTTGGAGGTTTTTCTTTTGAAGGTTTTTGATCTGAAGGTTTGTGGGGGGTGGAACTGGGTGATCTTTCAAGGTCCCTTCCAGCCCCTGACGTTCTGTGGTTCTGATTTTCCTTATTCATTGTCTCTTGTTGGCTTTGTTGTGCTCATTGGGTTCAGCAGGTCAGGGTTTAGCACCAGACTCATGGCTTAGGGCTAATTCTCAGCTGCTCCTCACAAGACCTATGCTCCAAAACCAGCTTCATTGCTCTTCTCTGGATGTGCTTTTGGTAACCCCAAACCTGCTGCCCTCCTGAGGAGGATCCAGAGCAGTTTTGAAGAGATTCATTCAGTCAAGGCATAAATCTGAGCGTGCTCAGGGCAGATGCATCCCACCAAGCAGAGGTTGCTGGTTTCTGGTAGGGGTGAAGACATCCAGACCTGCTCCTTCAGTTCCTGGGTGGTTTCCAGGCACAGATGAGCTGGAGAAAAGGAGGCTGAGGGCTTCATTGCTCTCTACAATTCCCTGAAAGAAGGCTGGAGTGAGGAGAGGGTTGGCCTCTTCTCCCTTTTACCAGGTGATAGGATGAGGGGAATTCAGAGAATCACAGAATGTCATGGGCTGGAAGGGACCTCCAAAGCTCATCCAGCCCAACCCCCCTGCCACAGCAGGATCTCCTATACCAGATCACACAGGAGCACATCCAGATGGGTCTTGAATATCTCCAGAGAGGGAGACTCCACAACCTCCCTGGGCAGCCTGTTCCAGTGCTCTGTCACCCTCACAGGGAAAAAATTCCTCCTCAGGTTTCCATGAAATTTTCTATGCCTCAGCTTCCACCCAGTGCCCCTTGTGCTGTTGTTGGGCATCACCCAGCAGAGCCTGGCTCCAGCCTCCTGGCACTCACCTGCACATCTTTAGAACCATTGCTGAGGTCACCTCTCAGTCTCCTCTTCCCCAGGCAGCACAGCCCCAGCTCCTCAGGCTTTCCCCATAACAGAGCTGTTCCATTCCCTTCATCACTTTGTGGCTCTGTGCTGGACTCTCTCAAGCAGTTCTATGTCCCTCTTGAACTGTGGGGCCCAGAACTGGACACAGTACTGCAGATGCAGTCTCAGCAGGGCAGAGTAGAGGAGCAGAAGAACCTCTCTTGACCTACTAACCACAGCCCTTCCAATACGTCTCAGAATGATATTAGCACTCCAGTTGCACCATGGGGGGATTTAATTTAGACATTAGAAGAAAGTTCTTCTCTGAAAGGGTTGTCAAAAACCTTTTTAGTTTTGGAACACACTCCCCAGGGAGGTGATGGAGTCCCCATCCCTGGAGGTGTATAAAAGCCACAGAGATGTGTTGCTGAGTGTTGGCAGCAGACTTGGTGTATTTAAAGAAAGTTTGAATGTATTGAGCTTAAAGGGCCTTTTCCAACCAAAATCATTCTAAGATTTTATGAGATTTTGGGTGTCAGCCACAGAAATGGCCACTGAAATTGTGCCAGGGGAGGTTTAGGTTGGAGATGAGGAATGATTTCTTTACTGCAAGAGTGGTCAGGCACTGGCACAGGCTGCCCAGGGAGGTGGTGGAGTCCCCATGCCTGGAGGTGTTCAAGAACTGTGTGGGCATGGCACTTTGGGGCATGGTTTCATGGCCATGGTGGTCTTGGGTTGATGGTTGAAGTCAGTGATCTTAGAGGTCTTTTCCAACCCACACAGTTCAATGATTCTACAAATAGGCATAAAACACTTCCTCTGAACAGTGAGCAATCACAGAAAGGGTTGGGTTGGAAGAGACCTTCAAGATCATCCAATTCCAACCCTTTGCCATGGGCAGGGACACCTCCTGCTAGCCCAGGTTGGTCAAAGCCTCATCCAACCTGGCTTTGACCACCTCCAGGGAGTGGGAATCCACACCCTTCCCTGGACAAACTGTTCCAGTATCTCACCCATCTCTTTTTAACAGCTTTGATAAAGCTTTCAGCAACTAAAAATGCAGCCACAATAGTGGGAAACATCTTCCTGAGGTGCTGGAAGTGAATGAGGAATTGATGCTATATTTATTAGACTGCAATCATCTCTCTAATACACCTGAAGATAAATGGCCAAAGGCTTTTCCCCACCTAAGCCAGAGTTGACTTTGACATAGTGGTTATTGATAGTGATGATAAAGTTCAAAATATATTAAAAAAAAAAAAAAGGAAAGAAAAAAAGGGGGAAAAAAGAAAATAGGAAAGAAAAAGGAAAAAAAAAGGAAAGAAAAAATAAAATAAGAAAGAAAAAGGAAAAAAGGAAAGAAAAAGGAAAAAGGAAAGAAAAAAGAAAAAAAGGAAAGAAAAAGGAAAAAAGGAAAGAAAAAGGAAAAAAAGAAAGAAAAAAGAAAATAGGAAAGAAAAGGGAAATAAGGAAAGAAAGAAAAAATAGGAAAGAAAAAGGAAAAAAATGAAAGAAAAAAGAAAGAAAAAAGGAAAGAAAAAAGGAAAGAAAAAAGAAAAAATGAAAGAAAAAGAAAATAGGAAAGAAAAAGGAAAAAAGGAAAGAAAAAAGAAAATAGGAAAGAAAAGGGAAATAAGGAAAGAAAGAAAAAATAGGAAAGAAAAAGGAAAAAAATGAAAGAAAAAAGGAAAGAAAAATGAAAGNAAAATGAAAGAAAAAAAGAAAGAAAAAAGGAAAGAAAAAAGGAAAGAAAATGGAAAAAATGAAAGAAAAAGAAAATAGGAAAGAAAGGAAATAAGGAAAGAAAAAGGAAAGAAAAAAGAAAAAAAGAAAAAGGAAAAAAGGAAAGAAAAGGAAAAATGGAAAGAAAAGGGAAAAAAAGAAAGAAAAAAGAATATAAGAAAGAAAAATGAAAAAATGAAAGAAAAAAGAAAATAGAAAAGAAAAAGGAAAAAAGGAAAGAAAAAAGAAAATAGAAAAGAAAAAGGAAAAAAGGAAAGGAAAAAGAAAAAAATTAAAGAAAAAGGAGAAAATGAAAGAAAAACTGAAAGGAAAAAAATGAAAGAAAAAGAAAATAGGAAAGAAAACAAAAGAAGGAAAGAAAAAAGGAAAGAAAAATAAAAAAAGAAAAAGGAAAAAAAGGAAAGAAGAAAAAAAGAAAAAGGAAAAAAAGGAAAGAAAAAAGTATAAAACCCACAACCTCCCCACCCCCCACCCCCACAAAAGAGCAATAGGAAAGATGGTGGAAGTGGGAAATGATGTGAAATGTTAGGGATGTTTCATTTCAGTTCCTCTGCCTCATTATGTTATCAGCACAATGTAAAAGACATAGGCTGGATAAATGTCTCATTAAGGGCTTCACAGCTCCAAAGGGTGCTGGGGAGGCTGCTAGGAGCATGAAAAATGTACAAGTGGCTTGGTCATGGGGGGGTGGTGGCAGCAGGTAGCACTTTGTCACAGGGTGGTGTTAATTCACCGGGTAGACTCCATGGTGCGCAGGTACTAGAGTGTGACAGAGTTGTACAGGACATAAAAGCAGTGTGGGCTCCAAGTTTTGGGGGTGTCTCATGTCTGGGAGGCTTAAAAACCTTGGAATTGTTTGATCCTTTTGGGCTGTGAGCACAGAGGAGAGGATCTGGAATGTTGGATGTCCTGGTGTGAGCCAGAGCACGACCAGTTCTGGTCAGGGCTGGGACTCCCCAGCTCAGGCTCTGCTCACTGAGGCACCACCTGCAGTTCAGGGCAGCTTGGCACAGCCAGGGACTGCTTCAAGCAGGCAGAAGCTGATGGGCAGAGCTCCTGCCAAGGGCTGCTGCAGAAAGGCTCTGCCTGACATTTGCTCCTCTGCACACCAAGGGCACTTCCACAGCTTGTGCCACACCCTGGGGGGGGCAGCAAGGCAGAGCTGGCACCTGTGGGGAGTATTGGCCAGGACAGGTGAGCCTCAGGTGCCCAACAAGGGATTGCAGCCCATGGATGGCATCTTCAATGTCAAGCTGAAGGATACCCAGGGCCAAGCCTCTTCTTCATGGAATGGTTTAGGTTGGAAGTGACCTCAAAAGATCATCTACTTTCAACCCCTTGCCATAGGCAGGGACACCTTCCACTAGAACAGGTCACTCAAGGCCTCGTCCAGCCTGGCCTTGAACACCTCCTGATCAAAGATCACATCCTGTGATTCTGTGCTCCACAACCTCCCTGGGCAACCTGTGCCAGTGTCTCACCACCCTCACTGCAAACAACTCCCTCCTAACATCCAGTCTAAATCTCCCCTCTGCCAGTTCAAACCCATTGCCCCTGTCCTGGCGTTGCAAGACCTCGTCAATAGTCCCTCCCCAGCTTTCCTGTAGCCCCCTTCAGATCCTGGAAGGCTACTCTAAGGTCTCCTCTTCTGCAGGCTGATGCAGTCCAACCCCCCTGCCCGGCAGCACAATTCCCAGCTGGGGTTGGAAGCTCTTTGGAGCAGGAGACTCCACAACCTCACCTGTCAGCTAGGGCAGGTCACACAAGATCTCTTGTGCAATTTGGATACTGTTCTGCTTCAGAAGACTAACCAAACCCACCCCAAACCACCCAAAAAAAAACCCCTCCCACCAAGCCCTGTCCTACAAGCAGGCTGTGGGAACCTGCAGAAGCATGGATGAATCCCATCTCCTGTTTGCTGTGAGAGCTCCTTGGAAGGTGAGGAGTTAGAAAGTGAGAGAGAAAGCAAACACCATGTGTGGGAATTACGGGCAAGCAGGGAAAATAGGTCTCCTTTATGTGCTTTATGAAGATGCAACATGGTTTATTCTTCAGGGAATGGCATAATAATTAGAATTAATAAGATTTTAATGGTGATAGCCTAAGTGCCAAATCTTCACAGTAGGAGGTTTTAGTGCTGTGTGCCACAGGAACATTTGCTACTGCGAGCAAGTACCGGAGTTAAAATTACCCTATTACTGGGAAATGGAAACAGAGAGGAGGTGTGAGGAGTGTCAGCTACTCCAGCCTGAGCCAGCCAGGGAATCCTACCACACTTTGCAGAGTTCTCCCTAAATCCCAGCATGGACTGGGACTCTGAGAAAATCCAGTCTAACCCCCTTGCTAATGCAGGGCACCCACAGCAGCTTGCCCAACAGCACAGTGCCCAGCTGGGCTTGGAAGCTCTGCAGAGAAGGAGGCTCCACAACCTCTCTGGGCAGCCTGCTCCAGGCCTCCAGCACCCTCATAACAAACAAGTTTCTCCTCAGCTTCAGGTGGGACCTCCTGGCTTCCAGTTTGTGCCCACTGCCCCTTGTTCTGTCCCTGGGCACCACTGACAAGAGTCTGGCCCCAGCCTCTTGCCCAACCACAGCTCCTTTTAGCTCTCACTGAGCATTTCTCAGATCCCCTCTGGGGCTGCTCTTCTGCAGGCTCCACAGCCCCAGGGCTCTCAGCCTTTGCTCCTTACAGAGATGCTCTGTGATGTTTCTGTGGAGCTTTCAGAACCAGATACTGGATCTAAACCCTTCTAAGGCTATAGACAACTTTTGTTTTTTTCCTGAGAGCTGGAATTCCTAGTAGACAATATGTATATATATATATTTATATATATATAGATATAGATATGCAACCCTGTCCTGATGCCCCCAGCATCTCTCCTCAACAAAACCATGGGCAACATGTTTGGAGCAAACTTTTTAAACCTTGGTTGATACCACTGTGACTGTGACATTGTTAGTAGATCAAACCAGGAGAGGAAAAAAACTTTGCCTTTTCACTAATTTAGAGCAAAACTACCCTGCAACACCACCTAGTGCTGCTGGGACGCACGGCCAGCAACAGGCATACCCCAGGGAGCAGGGCTGGGGATGGAGAAACGTGGTACATGAATCACAGCAGCACAGAATTCTCAGGGCTGGAAGGGACCCCAAGGATCATCCAGTTCCAACCCCCCTACCATGGGCAGGGACACCTCACACTAGATAAAGTTGCTCAGAGCCTCATCCAGCCTGGCCTTAAACGCCTCCAGGGATGACAGGAAGGACACTGAACTGTTGGAGCCAGTCCAGAGGAGGCCACAAAGATGCTCAGAGGGCTGCAGCAGCTCTGCTGTGAGGACAGGCTGAGAGAGTTGGGGCTCTGCAGCCTGGAGAAGAGAAGGCTTCCAGGNCTAGTGGGAGGTGTCCCTGCCTATGGCAGGGGGTTGGAACTAGATGATCCTTGAGGTCCTTTCCAACCCAAACTGTTCTATGATTCTGTGAGGCTTCTACCACCTCCCTGGGCAACCTATTTCAGGCTCTCACCACCCTCATGGTGGAGAACTTCTTCCTAACATCCAATCTGAATCTACCCACTTCTGGTTGTGCTCCATTCCCCCTAGTCCCATCACTACCTGACAGCCTAAAAAGTCCCTCCCCAGCTTTCCTGTAGTGCCCTTCAGATACTGGAAGGCCACAGTAAGGTCTCCTTGGAGCCTTCTCCTCTCCAGGCTGAACAACTCCAACTCTCTCAGTCTGAGAGCCGCAGGAGAGCAGCTCCAGCCCTCTGATAATCTTTGTGGCCCTTCTCTGGACATGCTCCAGCACAACCATATCCTTCCTGTAATAAAGGCTGCAGAACTGGAACAGTACTCCAGGTAGGGTCTCACCAGAGTGGAGTAGAGGAGCAGAATCACCTCCCTCACCCTGCTGCCCACACTGCTGGTGAAGCAGCGCAGGATACAATTGCTCTTTGGGCTTTACATGATGCAGTCCCTCAAACATACTCTGTTTGGCTTTCTGGGCTGCAGGTGCACACTGCTGGCTCATGTTGAGTTTCTTATCCACCAGTACCCCCAAATCCCTCTCCCCAGGGCTGCTCTCATGAGCAGGAGCTACTCCTATGAGCATGGGTGGGTTGTTTTCTGCTCCAACAGCCTAAATTCAGGCTTTCTGGAGACAACAAAGCCATTGGATGGAGCCAGCTTCTTCTCACTTGTGCCCAGTAACAGCACAAGGGGCAATGGGTGGAAGTTGAGCCATAGGAGGTTCTATGTGAACCTGAGGAGGATTTTTTTTTCCTGTAAGGGTGACAGAAGACTGGAACAGGCTGCCCAGGGGTATTGTTGATTCTCCCTCTCTGGAGATGTTCAACAACCATCTGGATGTGTTCCAGTATGACCTGCTCTAGGTGCTCCTGCTCTGGCAGGGGGGGCTGGACCAGATGATCTTTGGAGGTCCCTTCCAGCCCCTGACATTCTGTGATTCTATGATGCCAGCCTCCTGATCACACCAGGAAAGGGCTTCTGCAGCGGGGCCGAGCCTCTCGTTTTCCCCACTCACATTTTGAATTCATCATATTTACATCTCCTAATGCTTCTCCTTCAGGGTAATCACAGGGGGGGATTAATTATCCTCATCAGTTTAATTATTGTCAGCTCTGAATTGCTTCACTTTGTAGCCTGAGCTGTGGCTGTCCTGCACAACAGCCACCCTGTGCTTTTTACACAGGCTTTCCGTCTCTCCTCAGAAGGGGAATCTTGGAGCACCTTTGATATTTGACTTCCTATTTTCTTTGTGTCTGAGGTCCAGACTGGAGCTTTTACCCCTTCCCATCATGAATTTGCTCAGGTACCCATTGTGTTGCTCTTCCAGCTTGAGGCTTTTCCTCCACTCTTGTGAAGAGCAGAGTCAGACACACTTCAGTGAGGGTGGTGAGATACTGGACCAGGTTGCCCAGGGAGGTTGTGGATGCTCCCTCCCTGGTGATGTTCAAGACCAGGTTGAATGGCGCCTTGAGCAACCTGGGCTAGTAGTATATGACCCTGACCATGGCAAGAGGATTGGAACTAGATGCTCTTCAAGGTCCCTTCCAACCCAAAGCATTCTATGAATAGGTGGTTCCTCACTTATCCCTGGGGCTTGTTCAGCCTGCTCCAGTTGAAGATCATAGAATCATAGAATCATAGAATGGTAAGGTTGGAAGGGACCTCAAGGATCATCTAGTTCCAACCCCCTGCCACAGGCAGGGACACCTCCCACTAGTACAGCTCACTCAAGGCCTCATC
>VWZE01007389.1:9454-19780 GCA_013396675.1 Eubucco bourcierii | reverse complement strand
AAAGGGGCAGAATCCCCTCCCTTGCCCTGCTGCCCACACTGCTCTTGCTGCAGCCCAGCACACAGTTGCTGTCTGGGCTGCACTCACACTGCAGGCTCATGTTGAGCTTTTCATCACCCCCCACCCCCAGGGCCTTTTCCTCAGGGCTGCTCTCAGCCATTCCCCACCCAGCCTGGAGTTGTGCTTGGCATTGTGCCTACCCAGATGCAGGACCTTACATTTGGCCTTGTTGAATGCCATGAGGTTGGCCTGGGCACAGCTCTGCAGCCTGTCCAGGTCCCTCTGGATGGATCCCTGCCCTCTAGCAAGTCGACTGTGCCACACAGCTTGGTGCCATCTGCAAACCTGCTGAGGGTGCACTGATTCCTCTGTCCATGGCACTGACAAAGATGTGAAAGATGGAGCAAAAGCAGAAGTGGATAGATTCAGGTTGGATGTTAGGAAGAAGCTCTCCACCATGAGGGTAGTGAGAGCCTGGAACAGGTTGTCCAGGGAGGTAGTGGAAGCCTCATCCCTCCAGGTTTTTTAAGGCCAGGCTGGATGTGGCTCTGAGCAACTTGATTTAGTGTGAAGTGATGGGTGTGGATGAAGTTTGCCAATGTGTCTGACCATCTAAAGTAAATCAACAGATTCCAAGGGAACTAAGCAGTGAAAAATGCCACATTTTAAACTAAATTAAGTAAATACAAGTTTCACTTGGTGGTTTCTTTATCTTTAGAACCTTTCCTTCAAATGATGACTATAAATCTGTAATATCTTCACCAGGCTGGAAATCACTTCCAGCTCTTCAAACACTGAAGTCAAGCTATGGTTGGTCCTTTTACCTTCAGCAGGGCTCATAAACTGGAGCTAAGGAGCAAGAGCTGCAGGCTCTGTGCTCCAGAGATGAATGCAGGACCTCCATGTCTCCAGCCAGCCACTAGTCAGGAGCTGAGCAGGTCTTGAGGCTGTTCATGTCTTAGATGAACTTTGTGTTTGGACCTTTAGATACAGGATGGTTTGGTTTAGAAAGGATCACAACTAATGACAACTAAAATAAAAGCAATCAGAGGTCTTCAGACCTTCAGCTGCTGCTTTGACCTCCTTAAAGCTTGCCAGATAGGATGAGATGCAGCTGCCCATCACTCACCTGGGGGTAGAGCAACAGAAGGCAGTGAGAGGGTAGTGGTGGATGGCTCAAAGTCCAGGTGAGGTCAGTGCCAAGTGGGGGCTGTACTGGGACCAGTTTAATACTTCTAAGAGAGTGGGAGCTGAGGGTGTCTCTGCTCACTGCAGGAGAGTTGAACTAGTTGATTCCTGTGTCTAGAAAGAATCACAACTCATGTTAAATAAAAACAATCAGAGGTCTTCTTCAGACCTTCAGCTGCTGGTTGGACCTCCTCAGAGCTTGCCAGATAGAGAATGAGATGCAGCTGCCCATCACTCACCTGGGGATAGAGCAACAGAAGGCAGTGAGAGGGTAGTGGTGGATGGCTCAAAGTCCAGGTGAGGTCAGTGCCAAGTGGGGGCTGTACTGGGACCAGTTTAATACTTCTAAGAGAGTGGGAGCTGAGGGTGTCTCTGCTCACTGCAGGAGAGTTGAACTAGTTGATTCCTGTGTCTAGAAAGAATCACAACTCATGTTAAATAAAAACAATCAGAGGTCTTCTTCAGACCTTCAGCTGCTGGTTGGACCTCCTCAGAGCCTAACCAGATAGAGGATTAGATGCAGCTGCCTATCACTCACCTGGGGGTAGATCACCAAAAGGCAATCAGAGGGTAGTGGTGGATGGCTCAAAGTCCAGGTGAGGCTAGTGGGGGCTGTACTGGGACCAGTTTAGTACTTCTGTGAGTTCTATAGAGAATGGGAGCTGAGGCTGTCCCTGCAGGAGAGTTGAACTAGATGACCTTTGGAGGTCCCTTGTAACCCAAACCACTCTGTGATTCTACCCAAGCAGGTGACTGCATTGCCAGCTGATGAGCTGCCAGGAGCACTAGGAATGGTGTGGAGCCAAGATTTTGCCTGGTCAAAGGAGATTCCTTCTTCTTCTGGCTCTTGTCCCACTGCTGGATGGAAGGTACTGCATTGATTGCATTCCTGTGGTGGTTGTGGGTGGCCAGGAATAATCTGACTTTTACCTTAGGAGCTTTTTCTTCTCTTTTTATGGCTTTTCAGCAGATTTCTGTGCTGGTGTCAAAGTAGGAAACAGAATTGGGATGACTTGAAAGCTCTGGTTTCTGAATCTTGATCCTGGCAGACAAGATTGGTTTCAGTAATGGTTGTATCTTGAGAGTTTCTACTCAGGTGTGAGTCCAAATGGACTAAGAGGTGTTACTGCTGGACTTCCAGAGGGTCAAAAGTTTGTTTTTCTGAGGTGGCTCCATAAGTTTGGGGCAGTTTGTGGTTTGTTTGTTTTTTTTTTTCTTCTCATGGACCTGATCCCAGATGATGAGCGGTGAAGGAGCTATGTAGGAGTCACCTCAGCACCCCAAATCACAGAATGGTAGAGGCTGGAAGGGACCTGTGGAGTTACTTTTCCCCTCCCTGGGCTGGAGCTGAGGTTGGATGAGGTTTCCCAATGTTTATGGCCACCAAAAGTAAATCAACAGATTCAAGGCCTGCATCAGGAATAGTGTGGCCAGCAGGAGCAGGGAGCTCATTCTCCCCCTGCACTCTGCACTGCTTAGGCCACACCTTGAGTCCTGTGTCCAGTTCTGGGCCCCTCCATTGAAGAAGGACATTGAGGTGCTTGAGCATGTCCAGAGAAGGGCAACGAGGCTGGGGAGAGGCCTGGAGCACAGCCCTATGGAGAGAGGCTGAGGGAGCTGGGATTGGTTAGCCTGGAGAAGAGGAGGCTCAGGGGAGACCTTCTTGCTGTCTACAGCCACCTGAAGGGTGCTTGTAGCCAGGGGGAGGTTACCTTCTTCTCTCAGGCAAGCAGCACCAGAACAAGAGGACACAGTCTCAGGCTGTGCCAGGGGAAGTTTAGGCTGGAGGTGAGGAGAAAGTTCTTGCCTGAGAGAGTCATTGGCTGCTGGAATGGGCTGCCCAGGGAGGTGGTGGAGTCAGCATCCCTGGAGGTGTTCAAGGCAGGTTTGGACGTGGCACTTGGTGCCATGGTCTGGTCTTGAGGGCTGTGGTGATGGGTTGGACTTGATGAGCTTTGAGGTCTCTTCCAAGCCTGGTGATACTGTGAGACTGTAAAGCAGTGACTGTAAAGTTGTACTATCTTCTTCAGGCTGCAAATCGCTTCCAGCTCTTCAAACACTGAAGTCAAGCCATGGTTGGTCCTTTTACCTTCAGCAGAGCTCCTAAACTTGGAATAAGATGAAACAAATTTATTTTGAAATAAATAAATAATCCTCTTGCCTTTCAATAGAAAAAAAAAAAAAAGAAACCACAACTTTGTCTTGATGTTTGAAAAGCATCAAGTGGGAGATGTTGGATTTAAAGGTTCTTAAGGTAAAAAGGACAGGAAATTTAACAGGTGGAAGTCCTGTGCAATGGCTTTTAAATGCTCTCAATACTTTTGAATTAGTATTCACTGGCTGCAGTTAGCACTGGAGTGCATTAGCTGGACATTGACCTTCTGTCCATGCAGCATGGAGCTGGTATTGATGAAGTTCACTTGAAACACTTCAGGTCATGAAATCTGCCTAGCAGAGATGTGGGCTTGGGTCAGGACAGGGAGCTCCATGGCATTTCTCATCCTATCATCAGACCCCATCTGGAGTCCTGTGTACAGTTTTTGAGCCCCCAGCACAGGAAGGACATGGAACTGTTGGAGCCAGTCCAGAGGAGGCCATGAAGGTGCTCAGAGGGCTGCAGCAGCTCTGCTGTGAGGACAGGCTGAGAGAGTTGGGGCTCTGCAGCCTGCAGAAGAGAAGGCTTCCAGGAGACCTTAGAGTAGCCTTCCAGGATCTGAAGGGGGCTCCAGGAAGGCTGGGGAGGGACTCTTGACAAGGTCTTGTAATGACAGGACAAGGGGCAATGGGTTTGAACTGGCAGAGGGGAGATTTAGACTGGATGTTAGGAGGAAGTTGTTTGCAGTGAGGGTGGTGAGACACTGGCACAGGTTGCCCAGGGAGGTTGTGGCTGCTCCCTCCCTGGAAGTGTTCAAGGCCAGATTGGAGGAGGCCTTGAGTGAGCTGTACCAGTGGGAGGTGTCCCTGCCTTTGACAGGGGGTTGGAACTGGCTGATCCTTGAGGTCCCTTTCAATCTTACCATTCTATGATTCTACTCCTCCCTGCAAATGAGTTGCCCATGTTGTGTTGAGGTTGGTGGGAAAACCTATCCTGACTTTCCAGACTTGGAGTTGGGAAGTTCTCAGGTGCAGAAGTGGCTCTACAAGCCAAGAGGATCTGTGACAGTGGGGCTGGCAGCTACAAAGCTTCATGTTCCCAACCTGTGAGCCCATAAATATTTACGTGTTGGCACCATCCCTCCTGGCAGGGCTTTGCCTTTGCCAGCTCAGGAGAGCCTGCAGCTGCTCAGCTGCTGGGACGTGAGTGGATCAGCACAGCTGGCAGGGAGGACATCACTCAGACTCTTCACTTACTCCTCCTCATGGTAGCTTCAGGTTGCTCTTGCTGTGCTTTTTGGAGAATTGTGTTGTCTGAGGCTGGTGGACACATCCAGGGGTGACCTCCATGGCTCTGCTGCCATCACTCCTGAATCACAGAATCAACTTCACAGAAGCACGGAATTAACCAGGTTGGAAAAGACCTCCTGGATCATAGAGTCCAACCTATCACCTAACCCTTCTGATTAACTAACCCATGGCACCAAGTGCCTCATCCAGCCTCCTTTTAAACACCTCCTGGGATGGGGACTCCACCTCCCCAGGCAGCCCATTCCAATGCCAATCACTTTTTCCACTAATAATTTCTTCCTAACATCCAGCCTGAACCTCCCCTGGTGCAGCTTGAGGCTGTGTCCACTTGTTCTGTCCCTGGGTACCTGGCAGCAGAGCCCAACCCCACCTGGCTACAACCTCCCTTCAGGTAGTTGTAGAGAGCAATGAGGTCTGCCCTGAACCTCCTCTTCTGCAGGGTGAACAACCTCAGCTGCTCCTCATAAGGGATCTCCAGAGATCACTGAGTCCAAGCCCTCTGCCAAGCAGGATCCCCTAGGGTATTTCACACAGGAATGCATCCAGGTGGGTTTGGAAAGTCTCCAGAGAAGGAGACTCCACAACCTTTCTGGGCAGCCTGCTCCAGGGCTCTGTCACCCTCACTGCAAAGAAGTTTCTCCTTACATTGAGCTGAAACCTTCTCTGTTCCAGTTTGTGTCTGTTGCTCCTTGGCTTATTGCTGCTGAGCATTGAAGAGAGCTTGGCCCCAGGCACTGACACCCACCCCTCAGGTATTTGTACACATGGATCAGATCTCCTCTCAGCCTTCTTTTCTCCAGACTAACCAGCCCCAGGGCTCTCAGTCTTTATCCATAGGGGAGATGCTCAAGTTCCCAAATCACCCTTGTGGCTCTCTGCTGGACTCCCTCCAGCAGGTCTCTGTCTCTCCTGAACTGGGGAGCCCAACACTGGACACACTATTCCAGATGTGGTCTTAGCAGGGCAGAGTAGAGGGGGAGAAGAATCTCTGCAGACCTGCTGGCCACACTTTTCCTGCTGCACCCCAGGCTGGCATTGGCTCTCTTGCCCCCAAGGGCACATTGCTGGCCCATGCAGAAATTGCTGCCCACCAGCACTCCAAGGGCTTCCTCCACAGAACTGCTTTCCAGCAGCATTAGGGTATCAGATGACAGAACAAGAGGAAATGGCCTGAAATTGTGCCAGGGGAGGTTTAGGTAGGAGATGAGGAACAATTTGTTTGCTGCAAGAGTGGTCAGGCATTGGCACAGGCTGCCCAGGGGGGTGGTGGAGTCCCCATGCCTGGAGGTGTTCAGGGAACATGTGGCCATGGCACTGTGGGACAGGGTTCAGTGGCCATGGTGGTGCTGGGTTGGTGGTTGGACTGGATGATCTTAGAGTTCCAACCCAAAGAATGCTGTGATTCTAAACCATTACTCCCAAAGCTTCTCTGTGGAGATTTAATGATGGTTTAAAAAGAGTTTAGCAGATGCCTGTAACTGGTGAGGTCACCCCTTGAATATGGTGTTCAGTTTTGGGCCCTCCCTCCAAGAAGGATATCAAGGGGCTGGAGCATGTCCAGAGAAGGGCAACAAAGGTGATGGAGGGTCTGGAGAACAGGTCCTGTGAGGAGCAGCTGAGGGAAGAGGAGGTGTTCAGCCTGGAGAAAAAGCTGAGGGGTGACTTTGTTACTCTACAGCTCTCTGAAAGGAGGTTGGAGTGAGGTGGGGGTTGGGCTCTTCTCCCTGGTCTCAGGTGATACAGGGAGAGGAAATGACCTGAAATTGTGCCAGGGGAGGTTTAGATTGGATGAGAGGAACAATTTCATTGCTGCCAGAGAGGTCAGGCACTGGCACAGGCTGCCCAGGGAGGTGGTGGAGTCCCCATGCCTGGAGGTGTCAGGTGATAGAAGGAGAAGAAATGTCCTGAAATTGTACCAGGGGAGGTTTAGGTTGGAGACGAGGAACAATTTTGTTACTGCAAGAGTGGTCAGGCATTGGCAGAGGCTGCCCAGGGAGGTGGTGGAGTCCCCATGCCTGGAGGTGTTGAGGCACTGTGGGACATGGTTTAGTGGCCATGGTGGTGTTGGGTGGAAGGTTGGGCTGGGTGATGTCAGAGTTCTCTTCCAAGTGTAACGATTGGATGACTCTGTGAGGAGGCAGGCAGGATGAGCTGCCTGGCAGTCAGAGGGAGAGGCTGATCTTCAGTCATCCCCCAGAGCCCCCAGCAGCGTGCAGGGTGTGGGAAGCGTTTCAAGGCGTAGGAGGAAGCCCACATCTTGTTGGAATTTGCATTCTGTCACTTTACATCTGGTTCTGTCTCGTGCTTAGTGATGCAACACAACCCCCCCCTAACCCCACTTGACTTTACGCAACGGGAGCAGCGCTGGTGCCACTCACAGTGCTGCAAGGAGGTGTCTGGGGCCTTGGAAAGGGAGCTTTGAGGAGGGAGTGTGTGTGGAGTACACACCTGCTATGCTCACTTCAGTTTTCTTTTTTTTGACTTCTGGTGTGATAATTTTTTTTTTTTTTTTTTTTTTTTTCAATGCANTTTTTTTTTTTTTTTTTTTTTTTTTACATGCAATGTCCCTCAAGTCTTTTTGAGTTTAATTTTGTATTGAAATAGTCAACCTGCAGAATCAAGTCAGGAAGTAGAGTTTTCTATTTTATCTCCTCATTCTGTGTCTGGGAATAGGAAATGGAGTCAAATTATACAACCTGGATATGCTGATGCCATTAACTTTGCAGGGGGAAAAAAAAATCATACAGCCACTCCCTTCCCATCCTTTTGCCCACTTCGGTCACCTACAGCCATCCCCTTCCCATCTCTCTCCCTCCTTTAGTCACCTACAGCCATCTCATTCCTCTTTTTCTCCCACTTCAGTCACAGCAATCCCATTCCCATCTTTTTTCCCACTTCAGTCACCTACAGCCATCCCTTTCCCATTTTTAGCCTTGCTTCACTCACCTACAGCCATCCCCTTCCCATTTTTAGCCTTGCTTCACTCACCTACAGCCATCCCCTTCCCATTTTTAGCCTTGCTTCACTCACCTACAGCCATCCCCTTCCCATTTTTAGCCTTGCTTCACTCACCTACAGCCATCCCCTTCCCATTTTTAGCCTTGCTTCACTCACCTACAGCCATCCCCTTCCCATTTTTAGCCTTGCTTCACTCACCTACAGCCATCCCCTTCCCATTTTTAGCCTTGCTTCACTCACCTACAGCCATCCCCTTCCCATTTTTAGCCTTGCTTCACTCACCTACAGCCATCCCCTTCCCATTTTTTTGCCCTACTTCCCATGTATATTGGAATATTTTTAATGGATGGACCAGAAGTGCCTAAAAAACTCCCAGGTGAAGATGCAGAGCATCCACAGCTTTCATTGCAGAGCTCTAGCCTCAAGGAATGAAGGTTGGCAAAGCCTTCTAAGATCATCCACTCCAACCATCAACCCAGCAGCACCATGGTGCCTTAGTTGGGGCAATTAATGAGGTAGGAATTAAAAATCTGTAGTTATTTTATTTCCAAAAAGCCTCTCCCACAAACTATAGGAAAGCCAGTTAAATTTGGGTTCTAATTCAGTCAGGAGAATCTTCCCAAGGATGCTTATAGGCAATTGAGTAATTTAGTAGAGTCAGAAAATTGGAACAGGTTTAGCCAGAAAATGGCTTTGCCCCACTTATAAATAGGCAGCCTGGAGCCTGTGCTGCTCGTGGTGGTGGAGTAGAATTCAGAGAGAGTCCCTGGCTCCTTTGTGGCAGTGTTGGAGCTGCTCAGTGTCTTGATAGCTGTTGAGAGGCTTCTAGACCTTCCCAGGCTCTAGGAAGGTGCTGGGAAAGAGGCAGATGATCTCTGACCAGATCCTGGTTCCTCTTGGCAGGGAGGTTTGCAGAGGTGCAGGCAGATCTCTTGCAGATGTGCAGAGAGCACAGTGGCAGTGGTACTGCTCACCATGGCAGGAGGCACTTAATGCCTTCTCCTGGGAAACCTGAGGCACTTCAGTTTCCAGGTAGTTCCAAAACATCAGGGCTAAGCTGGTCTGAAGCACAAAGCAGAGCAGAACAGGTTGTCCAAGCTGAGAGCAGTGAGGCAGTGCCCAGCAGAACACATAGAGCAGAGCAGTGAGGCAGAACATAGCAGCTTGTTTGAGCACAGCAGCACACACCAAGGGAGAGCAGGGAGGCAGAGGAGCACAACTGCTTGCAACTTAGCTCCTTTTACATAGAATCATAGAATGGTAAGGTTGGAAGGGACCTCAAGGATCATCCAGTTCCAAACCCCTGCCACAGGCAGGGACACCTCCCGCTAGTACAGCTCACTCAAGGCCTCCTCCAACCTGGCCTTCCAACACCTCCAGGGAGGAAGCAGCCAAACCTCCCTGGGCAACCTGTGCCAGTGTCTCACCACCCTCATTGCAAACAACTTCCTCCTAACATCCAGTCTAAATCTCCCCTCTGCCAGTTCAAACCCATTGCCCCTTGTCCTGGCATTGCAAGACCTTGTCAATAGTCCCTCCCCAGCCTTCCTGTAGTCCCCTTCAGATCCTGGAAGGCTACTCTAAGGTCTCCTGGAAGCCTTCTCTTCTGCAGACTGCAGAGCCCCAACTCTCTCAGCCTGTCCTCACAGCAGAGCTGCTGCAGCCCTCTGAGCATCTTGGTGGCCTGCTCTGGACCTACTCCAACAGTTCCATGTCCTTCCTGCACTGGGTGCTCCAGAAGTGCACACAGGACTCCAGGTGGGGACTCAACNAGCAGAACAGGTTGTCCAAGCTGAGAGCAGTGAGGCAGTGCCCAGCAGAACACATAGAGCAGAGCAGTGAGGCAGAACATAGCAGCTTGTTTGAGCACAGCAGCACACACCAAGGGAGAGCAGGGAGGCAGAGGAGCACAACTGCTTGCAACTTAGCNTTTGCCTGAGTGCAAAGGCTCTTCTGGCCACAGAGATTCACCAATCACAATGGCATTTGCAAAACTGACCATATCAGGTGAAAGCAGAGCTTGCTGACCCTTATTTGGGCAAGACACTCTCAGGTGCATAAACACCTGTGGGTTCCTGTTTATCACTTTGGGAGGGGCCATAATGGCCCAAGGCTTTGTTTTCCTCCCACCCTTGCTTCTCCCATCAGCAGAGTAGTGGGACAAGCTAGGAGGTGTTTTAGGCCTATTAGCCTTTCACAACACATGGCCTCTAACCCATGTTCCCCAGAGCCACCTCCCCACCTTTCTGGAGCACCTCCAGGGCTGGTGACCCCACTACCACCTTCCATCAATTAATCAGACATCTTTTAATGATTCTCACTTTGCCTTTTTTTGTTGGCATGTTTACTGCCCTCGTGGTACCTGCTGCCAGCAGTGGGGAAGGAAAACTCCCTCTTCCCCACACCCCCCTCCAAGCCCTGCTTTTTCACCCCACTGTGTGCAGCTCTCAAATGGAAGGGAAAATGCTGTCACAGCCCCTTCATGTGTCACCCAGCCACAGCTCCTATCAAGCTGCTGTCACACTTGGTAGCCTGGTTTAAGTGAACCTCCCCCAGATATTGGCTTCAGAGCAGGGGGATTTTTGCACAGCTGCCTTGTTCCATCTCCCTGGCTCTGGACTGAGCAGCCTGGGTGCTGCTGGACCCTGGCAGGCTGTTTAACCACCCTGCTTTTCCTGGCTGCCACTCCACTGCAGGTCCCTGCAGAGTGACAGCTCCAATAGCTGAGGCCAGCTCCATGCTTCTGCTCACTGTGGAGACAGGAGACTGGGACAG
>VWZE01007388.1:386513-406136 GCA_013396675.1 Eubucco bourcierii | reverse complement strand
CTTTGTGGCCCTCCTCTGGACCCACTCCAACACTTCCATGTCCTTCCTGTGCTGAGGGCTCCAGAACTGCACACAGGACTCCAGGTGGGGTCTGACAAGAGCAGAGTAAAGTGGTAGAATCCCCTCCCTTGCCCTGCTGGTCACGCTGCTCTTGATGCAGCCTAGGACTCGGTTGGCTGTCTGGGCTGCATGTGCACACTGCAGGCTCATGTTGAGCTTTTCATCAACCCAGACTCCAAGGTCCTTTTCCTCAGGGCTGCTCTCCAGCCATTCACCACCCAGCCTGGATTTGTGCTTGGGATTGTGCCCACCCAGGTGCAGGACCTTACATTTACCCTTGTTGAATCTCATGAGATCTCATGTTCAAGGACCTTCATCAGTTTAGTTGTTCTTCTAATCAGTACAGTCCCTAAAACTGCTATGGTTGTGATTCAACTAATCCACGTATTTTGGCTCACTCTAACCATTCATAGTTGGAACAAGCTGAAACCAAAGCCAAGTTGGGAGAGTAAACACAATTGCTCCCTCTTTCTACCATTTGATGGGATGAAATCAATGCTGTTTTCTACCTCTGTGAGTTTAGCCATTGTGAAATGTTTGGATGTCAGGAAAAATTTCTTCACAGAAAGAGTTGTCAGGCATTGAAACAGGCTGCTCAGCGGATATCTCCCACTAGACCAGGTTGCTCAAGGCCCTATCCAACTTGTCCTTGAACTTCCATCCTGGAAGTATTTCAAATACGTGTAGATGTAGTGCTGAGGGACATGGTTGTTGAGGAAGTCTAATAGGCCTAGAACACGTCTTGGCTTACCACACACTTCTGCTGATGGAGGAAGTGTGATGGTTTGGAAGTTCACACACACACACACACACACTTTGTAGAATGACCCAGACTAGAATACAACCGGTTGGATGTTAAGGGTTGAAGCTCTGTTTACAGCTCAGCACAATGTACAAGCAGAGATATACACTATAGACAGGAATAGTTACAGAAATAGACAAGTTAAAGGGAATACAGAAACACAACTCCCCTCCCAGAAATAAGAGACCCCAGGAGGGGCTCCCAACCACCCTTCCACCTTCTCCCCACCCCTATACCTTACCCCAAGGTTTGCCTTACATGCAAAGTGAGTTTGGAGGATCGGTCAGGGAGGTTAGAAGAAAAGCGGCTAGTGAAGATTAATCGGCAGAGAGAAACCAGAAGCTAGACCGCCCCAGACACTGTGCCCCAGAGACTGACTGTGTTATCTATGTTTTGAGTTCTTTTCCTAAACATCTCATTAAGCCTATGAGTGAAGTAGACATCACCATTGTTTTCCTTTTTACAGTCTGTAATATAATTTTCTCTATTAAAATATTCCAATTAGCCTCAAACCAGCACAGGAAGAAAGGGCAGGAGGAAAGCAAAGGCTTGGGCCATTATGTCCACTATGTCCCTTCCCAAAGTGATGAACAAGTGTTTATGCACTTATGAGTATCTCGCCCAAATGAGGGTAAGCAAGCCCTGGTTTCACCTAATATGCTCAGTTTGGCAAAGTGACATTCTGACTGGTGAATCTCTGTGGCCAAAGGAACCATTACACTTGGGTAAACAATATAAATGGAGTTAAGTTGCAGGCAGTTGGTGCTCTGCTCTGTCCTGCCTCACTGCTTCTTGGGCAACACATTCTGCTCTGCTCAGACAATGTGCTCTGCCTCACTGCTCTCAGCTTGGACGAGGTGGTCTGCTCTGCTATGTGCTTCAGACCATCTCAGCCTTGATGTTTTGGACTTGAACTACCTGAAAACTTAAGTGCTTCAAGTTTTCCAGAAGGGACATTGCCTAGGCAGAACTCAGCGCAGACCTTGAGGAGCATCTTGGAGAAGGGTGAAGCAAAAGTGTGCAGTTCCTGCTTTCAGACCAATGCACACTGACGTCCTGTTGGAAGGACCTGCCTCTGCTGCAAATCACCACCATTCACGAGAACATGCCATGCAGTTCCAACACTGCCACAAAGGAGCCAGGGACTGCATCAAGAGAAGCATGTTAGCAGGGCAAGGGAGGGGATTCTGCCACTTTACTCTGCTCTCCTCAGACCCCACCTGGAGTACTGTGTGCAGTTCTGGAGCCCTCAGCACAGGAAGGACATGGAAGTGTTGGAGCGGGTCCAGAGGAGGGCCACAAAGATGATCAGAGGGCTGCAGCAGCTCTCCTATGAGGACAGGCTGAGGGAGTTGGGGCTCTGCAGCCTGGAGAAGAGGAGGCTTCAAGGGGACCTGATAGTAGCCTTCCAGTATCTGAAGGAGGTCTACAGAAAGGCTGGGGAAGGATTATTTACAAGGTCCTGCAACGACAGGACAAGGGGCAATGGGTTTAAACTGGCAGAGAGGAGATTTAGACTGGATGTTAGGAGGAAGTTCTTTGCAGTGAGGGTGGTGAGGCACTGGCACAGGTTGCCCAGTGAGGTTGTGGCTGCTCCCTCCCTGGAGGTGTTCAAGGCCAGGTTGGAGGAGGCTTTGAGTGATCTGTACTAGTGGGAGGTGTCCCTGCCTATGGCAGAGGGTTGGAACTAGATGATCCTTGAGGTCCCTTCCAACCCTAACATTCTATGATTCTATGATTCTAAATTCCACTCCACCCCTGTGAGTAGAACAGTTGTTCCCTAGGGCTCCAGGCTGCCTATTTATTAGTGGGGCAAAGCCAATTCATGGCTCATCCTTTCCAATTTTCTGATTCTCCTAATTTACTAAATTGCCCATAAGCATCCTTGTGACTGAATTAGAACCCAAATTTAGCTGGTTTGTATATAGTTTGTGCGTGGGGCTTTTCAGAAATAAAATAACTACATATTTTATAATTTCTGCCTTGTTAACTGCCCCAACTAATTCAATACTTTAGTGGTAGTGACTTAGCAGTACTGCAGGGCTCATACTACTAGGATTGTACTAGGATTGCAGCAGCACTTGATAATCTCAAAGGTCTGTTCCAGCCTCAACTGTCCTACAATTTTTTTGATTCTAAATAGTGCTCAGCATCAGTCTTTTTCAGTTCACATATGTCAAGTGAAGACAAAATGCTCTGAACCATAACAAAACCCTGGCTAGCATATTCAGTGATGGTTTGGCTTCACTTCAACCTTATTACAACTAGGCAGTCCTCCAGATGTTGTAACCTAACTGGAACACCATGCTGTGCTACGTGCTGTGTGTCCCATGTGATGAACTGGCATGAGCATTTGCTTTTAAAGATGACATTTCTCAGGTACCTGACTTCCAGAAGAGGTCTATAGCTAACCTTTTCCACTGCTCAGTTCTTTGAAGCAGAGTAACAGCAAGTAACTCCAAATGAAAGAAGGCATAAAGAGTATAAAATGCTGTACAATAAAGGTTTCTCTAAACCCAAATCCACAATGCAAAAAAGCACAGTGAGTTTGCTATAGTAACTCGAAACTCAATGGCCAAATCAGGAAAAAGAGCAATCATTTTGTCTAAAAGGAGGAAGCCATGAAAACAGGGAGCTGTAAATTGCTAAATCTCATTAGAAAAGGCAGATTTACCACATTTCCTCTCAGGTTAGTACCTAAGGTGTTAGGAAAAAAAATAATAGAAAAGTCTAAGATAAGAAACAGAGCCAAATTATTTCTGTCTGTTAGAAGAAGACTGAGCCATCACTGGAAGAGCCACAGTCAGGACTCAGCACATACAAGAAAGGCCTCCTGGAAATGGCTTTAAGTTGGAAGAGGGTAGGTTTAGACTGTATATTAAGATGAAATTCCTTACAATGAGTGTGGTGAGACACTGGAACAGTGAGGTTGAAGATTTCCCTCCCTGAAGGTATTCAAGACCAGGTAGGAGAGGGCCTTAAGAGACCTGGTTTAGTGGGAGATGTCTCTACCCATGGCAGGGGAGGTTGGAAATAGATGATCTTTAAGGTCTCTCTCAATCCAAATCATTCTGTGATTTTATGAAAGAAGAAAAAACAAGCAGCCTTTCTCTGTATGTACAGTGTGGCAATTTCAAGGCCAGGTTGGATGAGGCCTTGAGTAAGCTGTACTAGTGGGAGGTGTCCCTGCCTATGGCAGGGGTTTGGAACAGGATGATCCTTGAGGTCCCTTCCAACCTTACCATTCTATGATTCTATGATTCTATAATGAGTCTATAGCACTCATTGCTACAGACTGATGATTTATGTCTGATGATTCATGTAAGACTTCAGTTGCTGTTAGAAACCTCAGCTGTAAAACCATTCCATAAGCATTGCATTGAAGAAAAGACATCACAAACACATTTGTCAGTATGCAAATATCCGTATAAAACCACTTGTCTACAGCCTACAGTGCTAAGGCAAAAGGAAAAGTGACATGGCAGAAACACACAAAGGGAATAAGGAAGGAGGACAGGGAAGTGTGCAAAAAACCATAGGAAACCCAAGTATTGCAGTCTATAAATGGATGTTAACCTCAGACACACCACTACAAAACAACCCAGGAGTTTTATTAACAAGAGTTAGCATCTGTTGACCTCTCATTGCCTGTTCAATCCATACGGAGGTAAGCAAAACACAACTGAATCAGCTTACGCCAGTCAGCTAGAATAGGGTGGAATCACAGAATCACAGAATGGTAGGGCTCAGAAGGGACCTCTGGAGATCATCAAGACCAATCCCCCTGTCAAAGTAGGATCACCTAGGGCAGGAAACCCAGGACCATCTCCAGGTGGGTTTGGAAAGTCTCCAGAGGAGACTCCACAACCTCTCTGGGCAGTTCCAGGGCTCCAGCACCCTTACAGAAAACTTTCTCCTCGTATTGGGGTGGAACTTACTGTGTTCCAATTTCTATTCATTGCCTCTTGTCCTATCATAGGGCACATATGTTTGGGGTCTTCAATCTGCTACACATAGGGTTCATTACCACATCTCAGGGATCAACCAATAGAAGCAAAGGACAGGGTAAAATACCTCTGTTCTACTCCTGAAACAAACAGCAGACTTCAGATAAGCACAGAGCAACTAAGTCTTCAAGACTTAGAGCATACTACTTGAGCTCCAGCATATCCCTGTGGGAGTACTCCAACTTTTGGCAAATGTGCATAAAATACACCTCAGTGTACTTATGCTTGTCATGGTCAACTAGCCCACTGTAACTTACTGCATCCCAGAAACTCAATCATGGCTCTCAGTCCAAAACATCATCCTGATGCCTATACTGCAGCCTACACTGTTTTGTGGGAATTTCATATGTGCATATCCAAACAAGTTTTCATCTGCTCATTGGGCTATACCAGCATATGCCACAAGAAATCAGGAAAGAGTAGATTTTGCAGCTAGATCAAGACCAGTCTTAGAACCATAGTATACCTTGAACTGGAAAGGAACTTCATTTAGTTTTAGTCTCCCACTCCAACTCCCAGTGGACCACGTTGCTCAAAGCTTTATCCAGCCTTGTCTTCAATACTCTCAGGGATAAGATATTCACAGCTTCTCTGGGCAGCCCATTCCAGTGTTTCACCACACTCATGGTAAAGAATTTCTTCCTCAGATCTAAGATAAATCTCCCCTGCTCTAGTTCCAAACAGTTCTTCCTTGTACTATCACCACATGCCTTTACCAAAAGTCCCTCTCCTGCTTTCTTGTAGCACCCTTCAGGCCATAAGCCTACTCTTCTCCAGGTTGAAGGAACCCAACACCCTCACACTGTCCTGGCAGAAGAGGTGCTCCAGCCTTCTGATTGTCCTTGTGGCCCTCCTATGGACTCTTTCCAAAAGGGTCTTTTAGCTCTACAGTTTACAGTATTTGACCTTCCTATTTCTGACCCGCCATGTACACTGCAATCACGGAAGTGAGGAAGGATAAAGCCTCCCCTTCTGCAATACATCTTTGTCCTGTTCTATTTAAATGCTTTGAGACCCACAAAAATTGAAAGTGTCTTGCGTTATTGCTCAAGATCACTGCTCTGACAATAAAATTCTAGCTTTTCCATCATCAAAGCAGTAAAGTACATTATACCTGAGGAATTGAGATGAGAAAGACAGCTGTAAAAGAAATACACAGACAGGTCTCACTGTACTTGATCTGCTGAGAGGAAAAAAAAAAACCAAAACAAAACAACCAAAACAAAATGGTCTCCACTCTCTCCCTCTCACCGAGTTGGATTGGAATGTTTTCTACACAGCATCCACCATATTCAGCAACTGAAGGGTGCAAACATATTAAAGAAAATCACATCAAGCCAGCAATGTGCACAGGTGGTCAAGGAAGCCAACAGCATCCTGGCCTGGACCAAGCATAGTGTTTCCAGTAGGAGCAGGGAAGGGATCGTGACCCTGTACTCAGCATTGGTGAGGCCACACCTCAAATCCTGGTATCAGTTTTGGGCCACTCACTGCAAGAAGGACATTGAGATGTTGGAGTGGGTCCAGAGAAGGGCAACAAAGCTGGTGAAGGGTTTGCAGAACAGGTCTTATGAGTAGTAGCTGAGGGACCTGGGATTGTTTAGTCTGGAGAAAAGGGGGAGAGACCTCATTGCTCTCTACAACTACCTGAAAGGAGGTTGGAGTGAGATGGAGGCTGGTCTCTTCTCCCTAGTATCAGGTGACAAGACAAGAAGAAATGGTCTGAAATTGTGCCAGAGGAGGTTTAGGTTGGATAATGGGAAAACTTTCTTTGCTACAGGAGTGTTCAGGCATTGGAACAGGTAGCTCAAGGAGGCAGTGGTGTCACCACCCCTGAAGGTGTTTAAGAAATACATGGATATGGTACTTTGGGACATGGGCTACAGTGATGTTGATGATTAGATCTGATGATCTTAGAGGACTTCTCAAATTGAAACAATTCTATGGTAATATTTCCTCTACCTGGGCAACTGGCACAGTTCCACCAATTATGACAGTGACAAAATAAATCATAGAATCATAGAATGGTAAGGTTGGAAGGGACCTCAAGGATCATCTAGTTCCAACCCCCTGCCATAGGTAGGGACAACTCCCACTAGTACAGCTCACTCAAGGCCTCGTCCAACCTGACCTTGAACACCTCCAGGGAGGGAGCAGTCACAACCTCCCTGGGCAACCTGTTCCAGTGCCTCACCACCCTCACTGGAAAGAACTTCCTCCTAACATCACAAATAACCTTGTGTCGCTTGTATAAATACTCCCTATACTTAGAAATAGTTTTGGGTTTGTTTTTTTTTAATTCTACTTGCAGAAATGATAAAAATGTGTGCAAGGTACTTCTGTGTTCTTCCTAGTACCCATCTAAAAATCAGCATGCAATATTTTACATGATTTTGACAGATACCAAACCACATCACTCCATGATCATGTGATGTTCAGATCTGAGTCCCACTTTGGAATTCATGAGAGTAGGCAGCTGTGAGCCTCCCTGTCTTCCAGGAACCGTATACACATAAAAGATAATCACAGCTTTCATTTATATTTTTTAGAGTTTCTATCCAATTTTCTGTCAGAGATAACCTTGAAAATGTAAAGGAAACAAAAATGATAGACAGAATGCTGGGTTTGAAAGGATTGAGATCTACATTCAGTATCAACAGAATGCTGGAAGTCAGAAACCTAAAAAATACACACACTCTTTCCAAACAACTTGATTGAAGTTTAGGTATATCAAAATACTTTGCACAAAAATCCCAACCCTCCCTGTTCAGATGACTTAAGAAAGTAAAGCAGGGAGTTCCTTAGATGACTCAATGGAAACAACTCCCTGAAAGGATGATAGAGGGGTCAAGGAGAACTCTAGTGTCAGGTGAAAGTGACAGAAGAAGATGAAATGGCCTGAATTTTTGCCAGGGGAGTTTAGTTTGAACATATGGAAAAAAGTCTTTCCTGTGAGAGTGATTGGAACAGGATGGCCAGGGTGGTGGTGGAGTCGCTGCCCTGAGAGGTGTTCTAGAAAGGTGTGGACAGGGCACTTTGGGATATGATTTAATGACCACGGTGGTGTTGGGTTGATGGTTGCACCTGATGACCTTAGAAGTCTTTTCCAACTGAAACAATTCTATGATTCCATGATTCTATGAACAACTGTGCCTATGACTAGACAGAAATGAAGGTGTCTTAAGGCAATGAGAAGAATTTTAACCAGAGAGGAACAGGCACTCTTGCAGGCCCCTCTCAATCTCAATGACTACACTGTTTTACATGGTCTATTCTCCTCCTCCTTGAAGAACTGCTCTATTTTCTTGACATCATCCAGCCTGAGAAATATTTCCCTTTAGTCTTCATATTTATGCATCATGGTGAAAACTGGAGAGAGTGGCAGAGAGGTATCTTCAAATACATAAAGTGCTGTTATAAAAAGAACAGGAAGCAATTATTCCCCTTAATTAATAAGGGCAGAAGAGGAAGTAATGAACTTAAGCAGCATCAGGGGAAATTTAGGTCAAATACAGTTACTCTATGAAGTTTCACACGGTGAGAAGAAAAGTTAGGCAAATGAACCAACCATCAAGAGAAGTTAAAGAGCCTTCATCAGCAGTACATGACCAAGGTTAGGAATCTCCCTGGAGGATAACTGAGGAAAAATGAAGCCATTCCTATTCTCTCAGTGGGAGAATGGACAAGAGGTTAAACTCAAAGGCTCTTTGAACATTTACAATTCTCCTTTCCTCTTTTGTATTTCTTTTCTCCTTAGCAGCATCTTTCTCTATTTCTTCATGCTGTGTGAAGAGTTCTGGATTAGATAGCCAACATTCTTTCGAAGCTTGATGGGAATATTATATTTATTAAATATATTTTTTAAATATTTGGGGTAATGTATTATTATTCGTTTTTAAAAGTCTTTCTTTTCCAAGTCCCATGTCTTCCTGTCATGTCAGGACTTCCAGTAAAGGCAAAGGCATACAAGAATCTGCAGGAGTTGCTGTTTATCAAGGCACAATTCTGGTTATAAGAGACAAACACAGGAAGTCAAGCAACACTGGCATAGCTCTTTGTAAAACTCATCTCTCTTTTTTTCCTTTGTTGTTGTTGCTATGTTTATTTTGGGGTTTTTCATTTGTTTGTTTGTTTTAATTTGTATGATATGCAGGTAATGAAAATATAAAATATATAACTGGAAATATAAAATATATAACTGGAATGGGCTGCCCAGGGAGGTGGTGGAGTCAGCGTCCCTGGAGGTGTTCAAGGTAGGTTTGGATGTGGCAGTTGGTGCCATGGTCTAGTCTTGAGGTCTGTGGTAATGGGTTGGACTTGATGATCTTTGAGGTCTCTTCCAACACTGGTGATACTGTGATACTGTGAAAATAATTAGAAAACTGAGAAGCACAAAGAGATAAGAAATAAAAAATATAAAAGATACGAAAGACAGAAAAGTTTTTCTTCCCAAATTGAATTGTTTTGTTTTCATCTGAAAGTCCAAACCTCCTTTCCTTACTATTGTTACTTTTCCTTTCTTTAAGAAGATCATAGTAAACCACAGTGAATCTGATGAAGGAGTGGCCATACTTTATTATCTTAGCTTTTATTATGATTTGTAAGGAGTTATTTCTGTTGTTGTTTCCTACTGTTCTGGGCTCAGCTGGAACAGAGTTAATTTTTGCAAGAAGCTGGTACAGGCCACAACCAGGATCACAGAATCATAGAATTACAGAACGGTAGTGGTTGGAAGGGATCTCTAGAGATCGAGTCCAAGTCCCCTGCCAAAGTAGGATCATCTAGGGCAGGCCACACAGGAACACATTCAGGTGTTTCTTGAAAGTCTCCAGAGAAGCAGAACCCACAACCTCTCTGGGCAGGCTTTTCATCAGCTATCAGGCAATGTACTATCAAGTAAATGTTACAAGGACTACACCTGAAGAAGGGTTATGCTGCCAAGCTTCACTTTCCCCTGTGGATAAACATTGTAAGACATGTTATGATCTTGGATAACAAGCAGCTATTTTCTTCTCCTGTTCCGGGACTTTAAGAATACACATCCAAGCCTCCAGGGCAAGGGAGCTAAAATCACAGAAAGTGTCTCATTAAGTCCAGGAAAACAACAGGAAATAGATCCCCAGATCACTGAAATGTACTTTAAAGTCCAAGTGCAAATTAGTAAGCATTTTTAATATCCTGCAGTGTAACAATCAGTTACTTTACTCCAGTAAGGGTTGTCTTTCTTCTGAGATGACCTGAGACGAACTTAGTGGAATAAGGCCTATGCTCAAACTTTCAATATTTTCGTTCAGCTTCATCTCCCTTCAGTGTTGTTTAACAGTTTTTCTTCCAGGAATTGTCAGTATTCATTATAACTTTCTAAAAAACACAACACGGTTGTTCATTTCAGCTAATTCCTACCAAAGTTCTCCCCAAAACACATCCTTTTCACTACAATACTGATAGGAGCTGTGTGGTGTGTTAGAAACTCCTATCACACACACTACTGAAATTTACCAGACTAGCTCGGATGGCTTGGAATTAAAGAGGAAGCTATATCACAGTATCACCAAGGTTGGAAGAGACCTCAAAGATCATCAAGTCCAACCCATCACCACAGACCTCAAGACTAGACCATGGCACCAAGTGCCACGTCCAAACCCGCCTTGAACACCTCCAGGGACGCTGACTCCACCACCTCCCTGGGCAGCCCATTCCAATAGTGAATGACTCTCTCAGTGAAGAACTTTCTACTCACCTCCAGCCTAAACTTCCCCTGGCACAGTTTGAGATTATGTCCTCTTTTTCTGGTGCTGGTTGCCTGAGAGAAGAAAGCAACCTCCTCCTGGCTACAACCACCCTTCAGGGAGTTGTAGACAGCAAGAAGGTCTCCCCTGAGCCTCCTCTTCTCCAGGCTAAACAATCCCAGCTCCCTCAGCCTCTCTTCATAGGGCTTGTGCTCGAGGCCTCTCACCAGCCTCGTTGCCCTTCTCTGGACACGCTCAAGCACCTCAATGTCCTTCTTCAATTGAGGGGCCCAGAACTGGACACAGGACTCAAGGTGTGGTCTAATCAGTGCAGAGTACAGGGTGAGAATGACCTCCCTGCTCCTGCTGGCCACACTATTGCTGATGCAGGCCAGGATGCCATTGGCCTTCTTGGCCACCTGGGCACACTGCTGGTTCATGTTTAGGCAGGTGTCCACCAGCACCCTCAGATCCCTTTACAGCCCTTTATACTTACAGCAAAGCAAAATTTACAAGCATATATACACAATATATTTACAAGTATTTACAATTATGTACAAATTAGAAATAATACAGAAATCCAAACTCCCTCCTGGAATAAGGAAACTGCCCAGAAGGTGCTCAAAGCTACCCCTCTCTCCTTCTACTTTCCCAGACAGACAAACAAAACAACCAGCAAAGCTTAAGTTGGCTTCTGTTAGTCAAGATTAGTGGAGAGATAGTAGAGCAGAGTGAGGAGGAAACTAATAGATCCAGCCTTGCAGAACAGTGGGACAAATTGTGGACTTTTTGGCTTTTTATCCCTCTCAGCAATGAATGATACAGGCTTTATCAGTTTGGTTTTCTTTTGTTTTGTTTTTTTTTCTTACAACCAATGATCTTATTTCTCTAATTAAATTATTCCAGTTAGTCTCAAACCAACACAGACCTGCCGTAGAAAACATGTAGTTGCCAATAAACATTTTACTGATTTTCTTTGCCTTCTATTGCAAAACACAAGTCTTAAGTACTGAGCATTACTCAGAAACTCTCTTTGATACCACAACTGGTGATCATGGAGATGACTGCAATGAATTATGGAAAAAAAAAAACAAAACCAAAAACGAGAGAGAGTCAGCTCCTACTTTTGGACAATGTGAGTCAGTGTACTTTTTTGAAGACACAAATTTGTAGATTCATAGAATGGTTTGGGTTGGAAGGGACCTTAAAGATGATTTAGTTCAACCCTCCAAAATATGGACAGGGACATTTTCCACTAGAACAAGTTGCTAAAGGCCTCATCCAGCCCGGCCTTGAACACCTTCAGGGAGTGGGCATCTACAACCTGCCTGCGTAGTATGTTGCAGTATCTTGCTATCCCAACTGTAGAGTATTTCTTCTTAGAATCCAATCTAAATCTACCCTCCTCAATATTCAATCCAAATATTCTAAGTAATGAATTGAGATTTGTACCCCACATTTTGTTATTCATTTCAAGAGTATGTGTGATGTGACAACAGATGTGTCCAGTTTGCTCTGAGAGAGTCAGGCTGGATTCCAGACGTAGTACAGCTTAGGTAGTGTGAGGTTAAGTGGCCCTGCCAAGAGGCAGTGGATTTGCTCCCAGTCAGGACATCGAGCTGACAAAAGCACAATATTTTTATTACTTGCCCAAACTCATTCCAAGCTAGCTAAGCTGGGGTGTTTCTGCACGATTTAAAGGCCAGCAATGAATTAGTTTGCCTGAAGGAAAAAATATTCTAGGAAGTTTTCAAAGGAAGCAGTAAGAATATTTCCACATTTGAACTTACAGTTTAATTCCTTCACATGCTATGCAGGAAAATTGCCATTTGGAAATATCAATTTGAAGGGTTATTTTTCAAACACTTCTTGCAGAAGAACGATAACCACCTCTTTTAAACCTATGGAGCTATATATATACCTGAAGACACTTCTATATATTATCTATAATAATATGTGTTATTTTTATATATATATATATATTCCTAGCTTTCCCTCACTTAAAATCATTGGCTCAGTCTGCTGTTTTAAGACCCTTATGATGAAATATTGCCCTTGGTACTCTACTCTGTTGTTGTTTCAATACATCCTGTCTTCATCTCACTTGCTTTCTGTCATATATATGTGTAAATAACAACAAAGCCGAACAGTTACAATCCCAGAATCAGAGAATTGTTTCAGTTGGAAGAGACCTTTAAGATCATCAAATTTGACCTTCAACCTAACACCACCATGGTCATTAAACCATGTCCCAAAATGCCATGTCTACACATTTTCTGAACACCTCCAGGGTACAGTGACTCTACCACCTCCCTGGGCAGCCTGTTCCAGTGCCTGATCATTCTTACCAGAAATAAATAATTTCCAAATATCAAACCTAAAACTCCCCTGGCATAATTTCAGGCCACTTCCTCTCATTCTATCACTATTGTTACCACTGGAATTAAAAGTATTTATTTCAAAACATATGCCTTAGAAACAAAAGAAAAGCTCTTTTCAAACCGTAAATTAATATCAGCATCATTCCACCTCTACTCAATACCATGAGCAGGAGATTGGATACATCCAGTCTGGCCACTTCAGACAGGTTTTAACTTACTGAAAGGAAATTTAAATTTCACAGCTTCAAACTTTTGCGATATTGACGATTAAAATATTTTGGTTTCTTTTCAGGTTTGTTTTGGTGGTGGTGTTTGGTGGAGAGATTTACCTTTCCTTCAGCAAGCTTAAATCATAACTGTCTAGCTTTGATTTTGACTCATGCCTTGTTAAGACTGTTTATTGTACGGAAAACAAAATCCTTTGCCAAGCAACATCCCTTCTTCTACAGCAGAAAACACGTTGTCTGTCTTGCCTTCAATGTGTTTGTTATAAACTATAAATCCACGTTAAAATGCAAATGGAAAAAAAAAATCAAAAATATCTAGAATCTGAACACTGATCAAACTTACTTTCATCTCAGGTTTAAAATCCAAGCTTTAAAATTCACAACCTAAGAACAATATTAAATATTTAAAGTGCACTTTGTACTACCATCAGATCAGAAAAGAGCAGCAAAGCACTTTATCAGGCAACGTAACTCCCATTAATATTTTTTTTTTCCTCTGATTTTAAAGACGTATTTGATATCACTCAGTGGTTGGAGAAAGAATGATGGAAAGTGCTGTCATTCTGCCAAAAGCACATACAGAAAAAGACAAGTGAGAGCAATTAGATTTCTGATCAGGATAATAATTTAACTGCAGATCTGGAGACTATAATCATCTGGAACATTTGAGTAGTACAAAATATTACAAGGACTATGTTCCATAAATTATCATTCACAGCTCATCACCTGAAGGCACGTCACCTGAAGGTGTGCAGTGGTTTCTAACCACTCCCCCTGAGATGCTAGATCTTCTCAAAGCAAAGATCACAAAAATAGACTATATAAAGAATCATATATAATCACAGAATTGTTTCCGTTGGAAAAGACTTCCTAGATCATAGAGTCCAAACATTGATCTAACACCACCATGGACATTAAACTATGTCCTGAAATGCCATGTCTACACGTTTTTTTAAACACCTCCAGGAAGAGTGATTCCACCACCTCCCTGGGCAGCCTGTTCCAATGCCAGAACAATCTTTTCATAAAGAAATTTTCCCTAATATCCAATCTAATCCCACTTTGATACAATTTCAGGCCATTTCCTCTCATCCTATCACCTGATAGGGAGGAGAAACCAGCATCTACCTCACTCCAACCTCCTTTCAGGGAGTTGTATAGAGCAATAAGGTCACTCCTCAGTCTCCTCTTCTCCATACTAAACAATTCTAACAAATCCCTCAGCAACTCCTTATAAAACCTGTTCTCCAGACCCTTCACCAGCCTTTTTGCCCTTCCCTTGATATGCTCCAGCGCCTCGATGCCCTTCTTGTAGTGAGGGGTTCAAAACTGAGCCCAGAATTCAAAGTGTGGCCTCACCACTGGTCAGCACAGGAGGACAATGACTTCCCTACTCCTGCTCACAAAGCTGTTTCTGATTTGAGGCCAAGATGCTGGTGACCTTCTTGGCCACCTGAGAACAGTGTTGGCTCAGCAGTCAAACAGTACCACCAGGTTCTTTTCTGTCAGATAATCCTCTGACTACATAGTTAGCTTCATACTTGTTTTAAAAGGTGGTTTTCTTTATACAACAATGCTGCTGCAGCATGGAGACAGCACAGAATTTGAACTTGAGAGCTAACAGGTTTCTGTCAGGGGATCTATCTAGGCAGCCCACTGAGAGGAGGTAGACATCCCTTGTTTTGATCTATTGTTGGGAGTAGCTTTCCAATTAAATATTGTTTATCAAAGTTTGGCTATTTTCACTTTACAACAACAGTTCTGCCAAGTTCCTGTGGACAATACTTTCACCACATTTTGGCAGAAGCATGATGTTTTTTTTTCTGCTTATAGGATACCCCAGATGGGCCCCAATCTGAACTCAGTGGAAAGCAGCATCTCATTGCAATTTTCCTTATAATACTGGGCAACAAATGCACTTATCCTGACTCCTCAGTAACAAGACTTATTCCAAATTTCAACAAATTACTGTCACCACAATTTACATTTAACAGTGTCTTTCTTGGCTAGCACTGGGAGAATACTGCAAGGAGAATTCACAAGCAGTTACTTGACTAAAAGCATACATTTTCTTTGACAGAACTCACAAGGGTCTTTGTTTGCCTTGCCTGGGTGTTCATTCCGGTTTTATCTTTGCTTGTCAGGTTGCTTGTGGGAAAGCTATACCTGGGCAAACAGATAGGAAGGTTTGGAAAAGAACTTCTCACATGGTCATAAAGCCTCTCATGTCCTGTCTTGCTGTCAAATGATCCAGACATCACAGCAGCCAATACCAAAAATCCCACCTGACAAAAAGAAAGACCATCAAATAGTTACACAAGCTTATAGAAGAAAATAAAATAATAACTCCTCCATAAAGCTCTTCTTAGTCATTCATCTGAAAAAGCTTTAAAATAAAGTTTCAGTCTGCTTTAGCACAAATTGTTGGACTCTATATAGGAGAAATGAGATGAATTCCTGCTATATCTGTCTCATAAAAAAGATTAGAGTAGGTGATCTAATAGTCCCTTCTGGCCTCAGATCCTAAAAATAAAAAGGAAAAGCTGTTGTACTATTCAGATTTTCAACAAATATAGCAAATAACCCATTGAAAATGGGTTATTTTCCTCTCAGTCAAAAACACACTAAAAAAGAACATTCAGGTTGTTCACATCACACCATAAAAGCCCTCTATATAGAACCATAACCTCTGAAAGAAAGACCCTAAAAAGGCACTTAAACAAAGTACTTCATAGAATCACTAAGGTTGGAAAAGACCTCAGATCATAGAATCATAGAATGGTTTGGGTTGGAAGGGACTTTAAAAATCATCTAATTCCAATGCCCGTTCCATGGGCAAGAACACCTCTGACCAGACCTCATCCAACCTGGTCTTGAACATCTCCAAGAAGGAGGTATCCACAGCCTCCCTGGGCAGCCCATTCCAATGTCTCACCACCCTCACTGTAAAGAATTTCTTCCTTGTATCCAGACTAAATCTATCCTCCTCAAGTTTAAAGCCATTCCCTCTCATCCTATCACTACAAGCCCTTTTAAAAAGTTCTTGTAGGGCCCCTTCAGGTGCTGGAAGGCTGGTATATGGTCTGCTCAGAGCAACAATCATCAAGTCTAGACTTCCATCCAACACCTCCATGATTGCTGAGCAGGTTTGAATAATGAACGAATTAGTAGATAAAAATAAATCTCATTTGCAAATAATTCATGGATGGAAAAGAGAAGGACATTGACCAGAAAAATTACTTGCTGTAAATAGTTCATTCAGCTGTGTCTTTGACACATGTTACCAACTAAATCCAACAGGGCCCAATGCAGATTCACAGATTATATTGAGTTGGAAGGGATCCTCAAAGTCTTCTTGTCCAAACCCCCTGTGGACACCTCCAACCACATCAGGCTAATAATTTTTGTGGTCTTCTTCAGGACCCACTCCATCAGGTTCATGTCCTTCTAGTGTTAAGGGCACCGGAGTTGGACATAGTACTCTGTGGGAGCTCTTAGCAGAGCAGGGTAAGAGCTGCAGGTGCTACAAGTGCACACTGTTAGCTCATGTTCAGCTTCTCATTTATCAAAGCTCCCAGGTCACTTTCCACAGGGCTGCTTTCTATCACCCTATCCAATCAACTAGACCATGGCACTAAGTGCCTCATCCAGTCTTTTCTTGAACACCTCCAGGGATGGTGACTCTACCACCTCCCTGGGCAGCCCATTCCAATGCCAATCACTCTCTCTGTGAAGAACTTCCTCCTAACATCCAGCCTATACATCGACTGGCACAACTTGACACTCTGTCCCCTCATTCTGGTGCTGATTGTCTGGGAGAGGAGACCAACTCCCACCTGGCTATAATCTCCCTTCAGGTAGTTGTAGACAGAAATGAGGTCTACAATGAGCTCTCTTGAATTGAGAGGTCCAGAACTGGACACAGTACTCAAGGTGTGGCCTGACCAGTGCTGAATACAGAGGAAGAACAATCTCTGCTGTCCTGCTGGCCACACTATTCCTGATACAGGCCATGATGGCATTGGTTTTTCTGGCCACCTGGGTCCTTTCTGACTCAAACTTCCCTATGATTCTATAGGCCTCCTCTGGGCTATCTACAGTAGATCCACGTGTCTCTTGTTCTGGGGACCTCAAGAGTCATGCACAGTACTCCAGATGAGGTCTCACCAAAGCAGTGGTATAATCATGTCTCTCCATCCAATGGCTACACTTCATTTGATGCAGCCCAGGATGCCGTTGACCTTCTGGGCTGCAAATGCACATTGCTGGTTCATGTCCAGTTTCTTATCCACCAGTACCTCTAAGTCCTTTTCTACAGGTTTGCTCTCAGTTTCATCCCACAACAGTTATTAAGGAAGTACAGTCTGGCCACTGAAAGCAAGTCCCAGGTGCTTCAAATATTTCTTATTTTGTTGTATTTAATTTCCCCCCTTTTTCTGTTTTGCCTGGCACCTCTTGGGTACCTACAATACCACTCAACATTTTTCAGTTCTTTTAGAATCTTTTCAGGATTGTAAAAAATAATATTTTCCCAGCTACAGATGCCCTTAGTAAAAACTCTTTCATTTTTCATTAGTGCTCGTTACAGAAGCAGGTCTCTGAAGACAAAAATCTTGATGCTATAGGTAAAGCCATTTCCAGTTTCTTGTTTATTCTTCTGCCTTTTTTTTTTTCCCCTAAAATGACTAGTTGTATATTCAGCTTCATACCATGGAAATCAGATTTGTCTTTTCTTTTCTATAATTCCATTACTTCATTGTATTGACGGTCCATTTCATTCAGTCCAATAAATTCCTTTTATTGCTCAGGGAGGTTGTGGATGCCCTCTTTTTTTGGAGGTGTTCAAGGCCAGGTTGGGCAATGTTTTAAGCATCAAAGAGGTGTCCTTTGATCATGGCAGTGAGGACTGGAACTAGATGATGTTTAAGGTCCCTTCCAACCCAAACCATTCTATGAATCTAAGTAATAGTTTCTGATAGATTAATTTTCAGTCTCCAACTGACTAATTAATTCACAGTCTTGTGATTTTTCTTTGAAGTCTAATTATTTATATTCTGTAGCATAGACCTCTTCTCCACAAACCAAATTGATTTGGTTTGCAGTCTATTTCTGCCAATAAACAGAAGCCATTTCACTTGTTAACACTCAAATACATCATTTGTTACCCCTCATATATTGTTAAACTGGACGGCAACAGAAGTAATTTAGAGTTTTGGAGGCAGAGCACTGAAGATTTCCATGAGGAAAGCTTCAGCATCTCTATGGATCCCACCTGATCTTCACAGGTTTCCCTAGAGATGCTCAAGGTTCCCTCAGACAAAAAGGGTGATTTCATTCTACTACTATAAAATAAATTAAATAAAACACTGAAAAGGTAGCATTCCATACACCTAGAAAATTTCTGCTCTGTTTCAGTCTGTCATTTTGCTTACTTATAAAAAATCTTTGCATTATTCTGGCACCTCATTGCTCAAGGTCAGGTTTCTGAACCTTCTGTTCACAGAGCTTCCACAACAGTTCCCAGCTTTCCGAAGCCCAGAAAGCAACCCGATTTTGAAGCGCAACAAATGTTTTATCCATAGATCATTCTGCACCTACAGACCACATGGACAGAATCAATTAATTCATCATACTGAACTTGAAGATATAAGCATCAGCCAAAAGCAAATCTGGTCGTCATTTCTGCTGGGATGTGAAAGGGTAGTAGTATCAGAAAGAAAAAAACTATATATATATATCTCCACTCTTCTGGGCCCCTCAATTTAAGAAGGACATTGAGGTACTTGAGGATGTCCAGAGAAGGGCAACAAGGCTGGGGAGAGGCCTTGATCACAGCCCTATGAAGAGAGGCTGAGGGAGCTGGGATTGTTTAGCCTGGAGAAGAGGAGGCTCAGGGGAGACCTTCTTGTTGTCTACAACTACCTGAAGGGTGGTTGTAACCAGGAGGAGGTTACTTTCTTCTCTCAGGCAACCAGCACCAGAACAAGAGGACATAATCTCAAGTTACACCAGGGGAAGTTTAGGCTGGAGGTGAGCAGAAAGTTCTTCACTGAGAGAGTCACTGGCTACTGGAATGGGTTGGCCAGGGAGGTGGTGGAGTCACCGTCCCTGGAGGTGTTCAAGGCAGGTTTGGACGTGGCACTTGGTGCCATGGTCTAGTCTTGAGATCTGTGGTATCAGGTTGGACTTGATGATCTTTGAGGTCTCTTCCAACCCTGGTGATACTGTGATACTGCGAGATATATATATAAATATATATAAAAATATAGATATAAAAACATAGATATAATATGGGTTTGTATTGTCCTCAGCTAAAGACTTAACATTTCTCACCCAGAAATAGAACGTTTGTCAACCTCATCAGCACTGAAGCATAGAATCTGTGCTGTACCTATTGCTGTAGCAAAAAAAAAAAAA
>VWZE01007388.1:356562-386494 GCA_013396675.1 Eubucco bourcierii | reverse complement strand
AAAAAAAAAAAAAAAAAAAAAAAAGTAACTTATATAGGCATAGGAATTAGTTTGGACATTGATTTCAGGATATGGTTTTATCAGCCACATGAAGAGCTTGTATATGTCCTTGCTGTGTCACTGTGTAATGACAAGTAGAATTTTTTTGTAACCAAGTAACTTCTACCACAAATTATCTTAAGTATTTTACAGATACTTCTCAGATTCTGCCAGCTGGGTTTCACCATCATGCTGAGTATTTTTTAATTCACTGCCCTACCTTCAGCCAGGTATGTCTAGTCTCCCTGACTTTCCTTTTTTGTGAATGTTCTTTTTGAAGCTTCCATCATCCTGTGATGCAATTGATTGTATGCTTGCACTAAGACTTTGTAAGAGAGTTACATTTCTGCTCTGGATGGGTAGAATCAATTCTTTGAAACAGTAAGAATCAAAGAGTGGTAGAGGTTGGAAGGGACCTCTAGAGATCATTGAGCCCAACCCAGGGTTACTAAAGAAGGTCATGCAGAAACATCTCTTGGCAGGTTTTGGACATCTCTAGAGAGGGAGACTCCACTACCTCTCTGGGCAGCCTGCTTCAGTGCCCTTAAATTAAAGAATTTCCTCCTAGTGTTTAGATGGAACTTCCTATTTCCAAGTTTGTGCCCATTACTCCTTGTCCTGTCTTTGGGCATCACTGAAAAAAAAGACTGGTCCTATCCTCCTGGTGCCCACCATTTCAGTATTTGTAACATCAACGAGATGCCCCCTCAGTCTTCTTATTTCCAGACTAAAAACCCCAGTTCTCTCAGTCTTTCCTCACAAGAGAGATGTTCCAGTCCCCTCATCATCTTCGTAGTCCTTTTCTGCACCCTCTCCAGGAAGTCCCTGGTCCTTCTTTAACTGGTGAACCCAGAACTGGACACAGTATTCCAGATCTGGTCTCAGCAGGGCATAGTAGAGGGGAAAGATAACCTCCCTCATTATCATCCTGTTGGCCAACAAGACTTTCAGGTCCTTCTCCTCAGAGCTACTGTCCAACAAATCAGCCCCCAACCTGTACTGATCCATGGGGTTGTTCTTCCCCAGATGCAGTACTCTACTGAATATGTTCAGTGTGTACCCCATGAAAGCATTAAGAGAATTCATGCCCTCTTCTGCGGCAACAAACCTTTTCATACTAGCATTTAGCAAATAGTAAACCTTTAGGTTTATACCAGTGAGATAGTAACTCATTAGACAGCAACCTTTCGAATCAGATACTATAGATCAACACATCAGTCATAATCAAAGTCACATTCAAACACACAAATCCTATTATACTTCAGAAATGAAATCTGGTTTTTTTGCATGCAGTTGACATTAAGGACTAACCTGGACACACAAGTTTGCATATGTTTAAGATATAACCTAAAGTGACAGATGCAAAATTGAATGGGATTGTATAATATTTATAAAGATGGAAATAATCCAGCTATAATAATCCATTAAAGTCCAAACTTGATCAACAGTTCCAGGGAGAAAAAAAGTCAAAGTTTATATGAACAACTTTTATTTGCAGAAAACTAAACTTTCTTTCCCGAGCCCCTCTTCATTTACTAGTTATTATTAAAAGTTCTGCAGGTAGCATAGTACAGTGAGGAACACATTTGTTCTCTCTGGACAGGAGAACATGAAGGTTGAAATAAGATTCAACTGGTTTGGTTTCAATATAGAATCATAGAATGGTAAGGTTGGAAAGGACCTCAAGGATCATTTAGTTCCAACCCACTGCCATAGGCAGGGACACCTCCCACTAGTACAGCTCACTCTAGGCCTCATCCAATCTGGCCTTGAACACCTCCAGGGAGGGAGCAGCCACAACCTCCCTGGGCAACCTGTTCCAGTGCCTCACCACCCTCACTGCTATTGGGTGCTATTGGCCTCCTTGGTCACTTGAGTACACTGCTGGTTCACATTCAGCCAGCTGTCAATCAACATCATCCTGTCCTTCTCTGATGAGCAGCTCTCCAGTCACTCTTCCCCCAAGCCTGTAACGTTGCATGGGGCTGTTGTGCCTAAATGCAGCACTGGACCTTGTTGAATCTCACACCACTGGCCTCATCCCATCTACCCAGTCTGTTCAGATCTCTCTGCATAGCCTCCATGCCCTCCATCAGATGCACATGCTCACCCAACTTGGTGTGGCCTGCAAACATACTGAAGGTCCTTCAATCCCCTCATCCAAATCCAGGCCAGGACACTGGTGGCCTTCTTGGCCACCTAAGCACACTGCTGGCTCATGTTCAGCCAGTTGTCATCCAACACCCCCAGGTCCTTTACTACCAGGCAACTTTCCAGACACTCTGTCTCAAGCATCAAGCCTTGCATGAGGCTGTTGTGACCTAAGTGAAGGACCTGCACTCGGCTTTGTTAAACCTCAAACCATCAACCTTGGCCCATCAATGCATCCTCTACAGGTCTCTTTGCAGAGCCTTCCTACCCTCAAGCAGATTGGCACTCCCACCCAAGAGTCATCTGCAAGTTTAGTGACAGTGAACTCAATTCCCTTATCCAGATCATTGACAAAGATCTTCAACAGAGCTGGCCTCAGCACTGAGCCCTGGTGAACACCACTTGTAACTGGTCACCAGTTGGGTTTAAGTCCATTCAACACAAGTCTCTGGGACCAGCCATTCAGTCAGTCTTTCAGCTGGTGCTGAAGGTATTACTAAAATCCAAGCAGATACATGACAGCCTTTCCCTCATCAGCCTTGTCACAGAAGGAGATCAGTTCAGTTAAACAAGACTTGGCCTTCATAAATCACCTTCAAAAATTTTTTTTTACTTGTGTACAAAGGTACACTAAAGCAAAAAGAGCAGTGCAATAATCAGAGGGAAGTGACACAGGAGCTAAAGGATATTGGCACTGTCAGGTTTAAATGCACTTAGATCAAAGTAACTTCCTATGTTAATCCTGGATTTAAAGAAAGCTGACAGCACAGGAACCAAGCCACAAAAGAGAAAACAAAACGAAATAAACCAACCAACCAAAACAAAAACAAACAACCAAATACCAGTCTGTGATGTAGGTTTTTCCATTATCATTTTGACCCACCGTTACATTTTGTTTACTAGCTTATAATACATCTGCTGCTGTATCTAGACACATTACATTCATATTTGGCTTAATATTTCTTCTAAACTCTTATCCTTCATTTCCAATTACATGCTGAATAAACTGTGTTCTCCATGTTGCATGAATAATACAAGTAACATGAAAGTGGTAGCTGAAAGGTTGGGTTTCTTTCCTCTTTCCTCTCTTCCTTTCTTTCCTCTCTTCCTTTCTTTCCTCTCTTCCTTTCTTTCCTCTCTTCCTTTCTTTCCTCTCTTCCTTTCTTTCCTCTCTTCCTTTCTTTTTTTTTTTTCTTTTGCTTTTTTTGGGGTTATTTTTTTGTTGGTTTGGTTTGGTTTTTTGTTTCCCTAAAAGTTGTAAGACATTAAAGCGAAGATATGAACCTCCCTGAATGTTTCCAAAAGAAGGAATTAACCTTCTTTACAAACGTATTAGCTATGGACAGATCACATTGCAGAGTCACAGAATGGTAGATGTTGGGAGGGACTTCTGGAGATTAGCCAGTCTAACCCCTCTGCCAAAGCAGGACCACCTAGGGCAGGCCAGACAGGAGCATGTTCAGGCAGGTTTGGAAAGTCTCTAGAGGAGACTCTACAACCTCTCTGAGCAGCGTCTTCCAGTGCTATGATGCCATCACAAGAAAAAAGGTTCTCCTCATGTTGAGGTAGAACTTTCTGTGATCCAGTTTCTGTCCACTGCCCCTTATCCTAATATACGACATCACTTAAAAGAAAATAGCCCCTTCCTGACACCTACCCTTAAGATATTTATATTTGTAACCATAGATAGATGTTCTCTCAGCCATCTCTTCTTCAGGCTAAACAGTCTTGGGTCTCTCAGCCTTCCCTCTTAAGACAGATGTTCCAGTCCCTTCATCATCCTCATAAAACATAAGGTGAAGCCTCCAGAGAGGCATGTCCTGGATTCCTCACAGGCTCAGTTAAACCCTAGTCTCAAGCTCATGCTTCAGTTAATTCCCATTTTAATGCATGCACTGCTCAAGGCTGCCTAAATACACTGCAGGGATAACAACATATTTGCCTTTCTGCCTTTCCAGAGACACGCTGCAGGCATCCCATTCCTGTAGTTCTGCAGTGTCAAATTTGGCTGTGCTATCCAAGACAAGGAATACACAGGACCATTTCCAAGATTACACAGATGCTGGCATAAGCCTGTAGCTGGTGGTCAATGTGGAGGGGGAGAATTCCTGGTAAGGACCAAATAATCTACAGCCAGAGTACATGAAAGAGCCGGTATAGACACTGGACGTTCCAGGAAGCGTAACATTTTCAGTTTGTTTGGCTCTTGTTTGCAAGTCAGCAAGACTTGTTAATACAAGAGGAAACACCAGTGAAATGAACACCAACAAAATGGATGCTGGCATTGCCTGTAAGGGCCATCACCACTCTGTTTAGACGAGACTTATTTAAGCAAGTAAGTGCTGCACAGGTAGCTTTGCAGTGAGCAAGCAGCCAGGTGGCAAAAACACACACCAGTACATCATCCTTGTGGCCCTCCTCTGGACCCGCTCCAACACTCCCATGTCCTTCCTGTGCTGAGGGTTCCAGAACTGCACACAGTACTCCAGGTGGGATCTGAGGAGAGCAGAGGAAAGGGGCAGAATCCCCTCCCTTGCCCTGCTGGCCACGCTGCTCTTGATGCAGCCCAGCACTCGATTGCTGCCTGGGCTGCATGTGCACACTGCAGGCTCATGTCGAGCTTTTCATCAACCCAGACCCCCAGGTCTTTTTCCACAGGGAAATATTATGTTATGTTTCCATTATGTAGCAGTAAATATTTTCTCAATTTTCTAGAAACAACTTGATGAGAGGGAATGTCTTTAAGTTGCAGGAAAGTACATTTACACTGGATATTAGGAAGAAATTCTTTACAGTGAGGGTGGGGAGACACTGGAACCAGTTGCTCAGGGAGGTCATGGATGCCCCTCCTTATAGGTGCTCAAGACCAGGTAGGACAAGGCTCTGAACAACCTGGTCTAGTGGGAGGTGTTCCTGCTCATGTCAGGGAAGTTGGAAGTAGATGATCTCTATAACCTGAACTATTCTATGATTCTAGTTACAGATTTTGGAAAGACAACTAGGGAGGGGTTATTTACAAAGGCATGTAACACTAGAGTGAGAGACAATGGCTTTCAACTACATTTAGGTTTGACATTAGGAGGAAGTTCTTTCTATGAGGGTGGCAGAACACTGGAACAGGTTGCCCAGGCAGGTTGTGGATGCTTTCTTCCTGGAGATGATCAAGGTCAGGCTTGATGGGGCTTTCAGCTTCCTGATCTAGCTTACTGCTCACTGTAGGGCAGTTGGGCTAGATGCTAACCTCTAGAGGACCCTTCCAACTCAGTGCATTCTATGATTCTAAGACAACAGGCCAGAGAATTACCACCACTCCACAACTGTGCTCTCTTGTATGACATTTGTCCAACAGAGGCTACAAGAATGGTGAAGGAACTGGAACATCTCTCTGATGAGGAAAGGTTGAGAGACCTGGGGCTGTTTAGCCTGAAGAAGAGAAGGTTGAGAGATCTTGCTAATGTTCTTAAATGCAGCATGGGTGTCAAGAAGATGGAGACAGTCTCTTTTCAGTGGTACTCTATGATAGGACAAGAGGGCAATAGATACAAAACAGAATGCAGGAACTTCCACCACACCACGAAGAGAATTGTGCTCCCTGTGAGAGTTCTGGAGCACCAGGACAGGCTACCCAGAGAGGTTGTGGAGTGTCCTTCTCTGGAGACCTTCAAAACACACCTGGATGCTTTCCTGTGTGACCTGCTCTAGGTGATCCTGGCCTTGGCAGAGAAGTTGGACTCGGTGATCTCCAGAGGTACCTTTAAAATCCTCTCATTCAGTGATTCTATGATTCTGTGACCACTGATCTAAAGGAATGAATGGATGATTCTCAAACCCATCGTTGCAATTCAGGCTATGTCAGTAACTTCAAACTCTGCTCCACACTGCATCATTCAGCATTGTCTGACATCAGCTGTCACCAGTTTTCAGTTCCCTTCAGCCCTCCAGATGACAAGAGCAGTCAGTAGCATTGCTAGCCTTGGTAATTTATGAATATGAGTCTCTACTACTGAGAGCAACCAATAACACTATTCAAAGGCAATAAGTTGTCAGGGTAAAGCAAGAGTATTCAAATGTCTTACACACAATAAAGGCATCAATATGCAGCTATTGCTGCTTGCACCTCTTAATTCTGACAGAGAAAAGCAGGATGGTTGAAAGCAATTATGCTTTATTCCAAAAGAGTGACAGGTACTTTAAGAGACAAGAGTGTCAGAAGAGTAGCTGGAACTCCAGTAGCAAGTGAGATATATATCATAGAATCATAGATTCATAGAACAGCAAGGGCTGGAAGAGACCTTTAGAGATCATCAAGTCAAACTCTCATGCTAAAGCAGGCACACATAGGGCAGGTCACACAGGAATGTATCCAGATGAGTTTTCAGTGTCTCCAAAGTAGACTCCACAGCCTCTTTGGGCAACCTGTTCTAGGGCTCCATCACTCTCATGGTAAGAAGATTCTCCTCGCATTGAGGTGGAACTTTCTGTGTTCTAGTTTATATCTATTATCCCTTGCTCTATTACTGGGACTGGCACCTTCATCTTGACACTCACTCCTCAGATATTTATAGGCATTAATAAGATTGCCTCTCAGCCTTTTCTTCTCAAGGTTAAACAGCTCCAGTTCTCTCAATCTTTCTTCATAGGAGAGATACTCAATTCCCTGAATCATCCCCAGAGCCTCCACTGGACTCTCTCTAGCAGATCCCTGTTTTTCTTGAATTTGGGAGCCCAAAGCTGGATACAGTATTCCAGGGCAGAATAGAGGCAGGGAGAAACTTCCTCGACCTGCTGGACACAATCTTCTTGATTTACTCCAGGATAAATATTGGTGCCCTTGATCGCAATGACACATTGCTGTCCCATGGAGAACTTACTGTCCACTGGCACTCCAAGGTCTTTCTCCATGGAGTTGTTTTCAGCAGAACAACCCTTAGTCTGACCTGGTGTCCGGTGTTATTCCTCCCCAGATGCAAGACTCTGGACTTGTCCTTGTTGAGCTTCATTAGGTTTCCTTTGCCTGGCTCTCCAGTTTGTCTAGAACTCATTGGATGGCAGCACATCCTCTGGCGTATCAGCCAATTCTCCCAATTGGGTATCATCAACAAACTTTCTGAGAACACACTCTATCCCTTCATCCAGGTCATTCCTGAAGATACTGAACAAAGTTGGACCCAATACTGACCCTGAGAACAGCACTGGCCACAGGCCTCCAACTGGGCTCTGCACCACTGATCACAACTCTCTGAATATTATCACAGTATCACAGTATCACCAGGGTTGGAAGAGACCTCAAAGATCATCAAGTCCAACCCATTACCACAGACCTCAAGACCAGACCATCACACCAAGTGCCACGGTCCAAACCCACCTTGAACACCTCCAGGGACGCTGACTCCACCACCTCCCTGGGTAGCCCATTCCAGTAGCCAATGACTCTCTCAGTGAAGAACTTTCTCCTCACCTCCAGCCTAAACTTCCCCTGGCACAGTCTGAGACTGTGTCCTCTTGTTCTGGTGTTGGTTGCCTGAGAGAAGAAGGTAACCTCCCCCTGGCAACAACCACCCTTCAGGTAGTTGTAGATAGCAATAAGGCCCTCCCTGAGCAATAAGGTCCCCCATGAATAGATTATTATATATAATCTCTATTCACATGTATTAAGTATAGACATGAAATTGTAACAAAGATTGCTGCATTTCAAAGGCAAATACCTTATTTTTTTATAAAATACATGTCATGTACTATATAAAAACACAACCTACTTGTTTTACTCCCATGCAAATAAGTAACAAAGTAATAATTATGGATTTAATCATGCAGGTATTACAATGAACACATTTCAGTGGTGGTGGTATGTGGTAATGCAGGGATACAATACTCCAAACATGAAAAAAAAAAACCCATAAAGAATTCAACTTCAAAAATCTATTCAAACTGTGGCATCAAACAGAGATTATTTTTGCCTTCCTCTGTGCCATTTTCATGCTTTACTCTGAAAGAATGAGTTTTAAAAACAATAATAATTTAAAAAAATCATGTCACTATTTTCTTCCACTGTTGTTTAAAAAAGCTCTAAAGAACTAACAAATGCATCAGGGGGAAAAAATATAAATTCAGGCATTAATAACAGCTGCGTGTACTTCAGTTTGCAACAATTCTTACACACTGACATTCATAGGCAACAGTTTGCCCTCTTGCTCTGCCTCTATAAAAGGCTCTTTCAAGGATAATTGCATACACTTAACATATTTCTTTAACTGTCACTAATCTCTCCTTTATTTATCTGCCATTGTTTGATTTTATTAGACCTCCCTTAAAATTTTTTCTTCCCATTACTTTTATTCTAACATTCTCTAGCAGAGCAAAATGTTTTCCTGAGACTTCTTAGTCTAACAACTTGTCCGCAAACTGACTTCAGGTACAAATGGGGTTCAGAAGGAACTACAATTCAAGAGTGGGCACTGGAATCAGTCTTATTAAGAATCCATCTGAAAGTAGAAAGAATTCATCTGGAGCAAATTATACTACACAGTATCAGTGTTCTCCCATAAATCAGAGTGAGAGACTTGTCCGAAAAAATAAAATTTTTTTTTCCATTTATATTCTTAATAATTTGCTTTTTTTTTCCAACATCTTTGTTTAATTAAAAGAAAAAAAAAAGAAAAATAAAGTAGTAGATGGGAGAGGTGCAAAATTAAAAAAAAAAGAAATATAACACATGATGGTAAAGCTTTCAAAGTTAAGAGTACTGAGACATAATAACTACTAGTTACCTGTGACATAAAGGGAGATGTATAGTTTATGTAATAGAGTACAAAGAAAGAATGCAAATAAAACCCACAGCTGTCTGATAGTAAGTCTCAGCAAAATAATCTGATGCTCCAAAACTCCCTCCATATTTTTCCTTTTATGGAGCTGTTCAGGTTTTCAACCTTTCCCCTCCTCACTCCCCCAGAATGAGTAAAATATATTTGGAAAGCTCATGTTTGTTGGTCAGAGTTAAAAATATTATCCCCACATTTAAAATTGTCCACCTGGAATGCATCTGGAATACTTTAAAAGCCATTAATATCAATAATGACAAGTATTTTGTAAGCCTTCAGAGAAAATCCATAAACCTTTGATTTTTAGTTATGACTATATATCTGAAGGACATTTAAATTCACATTAAAATATTCTATTTACAAGATAACCTTTATCATATTTTACCCAAGAGAACAATCCAATAAATTGCATTCTACTGGTCACAGTGCTTGTGGTTAAACAATCTTCTCATTTCCAAGCCTTTCTGTAAGTGAAAACAAACTAAATCTCTTCTTTTTTCTTTGTTTTTTTCACTAGTCAGATGTGCAACATGTTTTTCTAAACGCAATTATGCCAAAAGTCAACATATAACTGAAGAGCACTGAGCAATTATTATTACTGCTGAGAATGAATAGGATATAGAACTGTTGGAGCAGATCCAAAGGGGGGTTACAAGGATGATCCTAAGGCTGGAACACCTCTGCTATGAGAATAGGCTGTGGGAGCTGGAGTTGTTCAGACGGTAAAAGAAAAGATTCCAGGGGACCTTAAAGCTGCTTTACAATACCTGAAGAGAAGCTACAAGAAGTCTGAAGAGGAACTTTTCATAAACCTGTCTAGCAGTAGGGCAAAGGGGAATGGTTTTAAGGTGAGAGAGGGGGATTAGACAGCATTTTAGGAAGACATTATTTAGTCATGAGACTCTGATGACCCTCAGAGGGCTGGAGCAGCTCTCCTCTGGGAACAGACTGAGAGAGTTGGGGCTCTTCAGACTGGAGAAGAGAAGGCTTCCAGAAGACCTTATATAGCCTTCCAATATCTAAAGGGGGTCTACAGGAAGGCTGGGGAGGGACTATTGACAAGGTCTTGCAATGACAGGACAAGGGGCAATGGGTTTAAACTGGCAGAGGGGAGATTTAGACTGGATGTTAGGAGGAAGTTCTTTGCAGTGAGGGTGGTGAGGCACTGCAACAGGTTGCCCAGGGAGGTTGTGGCTGCTCCCTCCCTGGAGGTGTTCAAGGCCAGATTGGATGAGGCCTTGAGTGAGCTGTACTAGTGTGAGGTGTCCCTGCCTATGGCAGGGGGTTGGAACTAGATAATCCTTGAGGTCCCTTCCAACCTTACCATTCTATGATTCTGTGATTCTGGAATAGGCTACCTAGAGATGTTGTGGATGCCCCCTCCCTAGAGGTGTTCAAGGCTGGGCTGGTTGAGACTTTCAGCAACTAAGCCTAGTAGAAAGGCTTCCCTGCCTATGCCAGGGAGGTTGGAATAGGTGATCTCTATGGTCCCTTCCAACTTAAGCCATTTTATGACTCTATGGTTCTCCAAAATATTTTAAGTCTATTGGTAGTCTGTCTGATGTTTAATTAATCTAGCTGCAAGTCACTGATTTTATTTTAATATAACTTTAAAATACATCTGGGGAAAGTACAGCTGCAATCATTTTGCAATAAACCCAAATTTGATTGAAAACACTGAAAACTAAGTAATTTATGTTCATCTTTGGAGGTTTTCTAATATTTTACTGCTGTAAACTGAAATACTTAAGTGACATGGACAAAAATTGCTTAAGTGGTGGAGTTTTTCTGAGTTGTAAAGTGCTGTTAACAGTAAAAAAAGCTTTCCCTACCTAATAATTTTAATACACGGTACATCAGTGCTGTAGTTTAGCCCTTGACTCTACAAAGACTAGTGTTGTGGTTTTACGAGTGGGTGTCTTAACCACAGAGAAAAGTCCTCCAGAAGCACCAGAGAGTGGTCACTGGAAAGTGCCATCTTTGCTATTTCATTTCCACCAGCTGCATCCCTATGTAAACAGACATGTCTGTCCGTTCTGTCCTTTCCTCTCTTTCTCTGTTTCCCAGTACAAGCCCTTATCTCTTGTGGGGGAGGTTTGTGGCCTTCTGCCAGGCTTGGGTAAAGCTATTTTATTCTGTGCAATTTGAGTCTGGTATAAGGTGGAGAGGGGGGATGGGGGGGGAAGTATGAAGAGGGTGTCGAGGCCTTGTGTTTGGCCCAGTTGGGGCAGGGAAGGCTTTGGAAGGTCTTGGTCTAATGAGATTGTGGAAAAGACTGGGCTGGAGAAGTGGATATATAAATAAAGTAGTGTTTCCATTTAAACTACCAATCCAGTGTACAGAGTTTTTGTTCTACTCATTTGGGAAGGGGTAAAATAGCTTTCTGTTTGCTCAAAGCCAAGACAAGCAGCAATTAAAATACTTACATTGATGTAATCTGCCTGAAGACTTTGGGTTTTTTTCATTTTGTTGAACTGGTAGCATCTCTGGTCATAAAACTGAAGAAACAAAAAAAAAAAAAAAAGAAGAATGAGTCAAGTTAAAGACAGCAATTAAATACCTAGAGCATGACCTTCAAGAACATGTACATTTGCACTGTTTATTGCAGTCTCTGTATTCACCTTTTGCTTTGTGTGGGAGAACACAAGCTCTCACTGCCATCATTATCACTGCTTTAGTTTTGATCAAAACTGGTGAATTGCACAGAATCACAGAATTGCCTGGTTGGAAAAGACCTTAAGATCTTCAAGTTCAACCATAACCTAACATCTCCTTGTGCACAAATCTTAAAACTTTCCCCTAAAGCTTCTCATCCAAATGCCTTTTAAACAACTTTAAAGTGAGGTGCTGGAGGCATGTCCAAAGAAGAGCAAGTACGGGGAGGCAGAGGGGAGACTTCATTGCTATAGAATCATAGAATGGTAAGGTTGGAAGGGACCGCAAGGATCATCTAGTTCCAACCCCCTGACATAGGCAGGGACACCTCCCACTAGTACAGCTCACTCAAGGCCTCATCCAACCTGGCCTTGAACACCTCCAGGGAGGGAACAGCCACAACCTCCCTGGGCAACCTGTGCCAGTGCCTCACCACCCTCACTGGAAAGAACTTCCTCCTAACATCCAGTCTAAATCTCCCCTCTGCCAGTTTAAGCCCATTGCCCCTTGTCCTGTCGTTGCAGGGCCTTGTAAATAATCCCTCCCCAGCCTTCCTGTAGGCCCCCTTCAGATACTGGAAGGCTACTATCAGGTCCCCTCAAAGCCTCCTCTTCTCCAGGTTGAAGAGTCCTATCTACAATTCCTTGAAAGGAGGCTGGGATAGAGGTGGGGGTCAGTCTCTTCTGACATGCAAGAACTGGCAGGACAAGATGAAATGGCCTCATGTTGTTCCAGAGGAGGTTCAGGTTGGTTATTAGAAAAAAAAAAAACTCTTTCTTGAAAGAGTGGGCAGGCATTGGAACAGGCTACCCAGGGAGGTAGTGGAGTGACCACCCCTGGAGGGATTTCAAAGACGAGTACATGTGGTGCTGAGGGATGTGGTTTAGTGGCAGTGGCTGAGCAGTAGTGGTGGGATTGTAAGCTATAGTTGAACGGTTGGGGTGGTGATCTCAAAGGTCTCTTTCAGCCTCAAAGATTCCATGATTCTGTGAGTCAGAGGCAGGAGCAGCCTACACAAAGGAAGCACTGAGGCACTCCCCAGGCAGCATCTTCACTGTACCCTATCTTATCCAGCTAATCTTCCCCTTTCCCTTCCTAAAAACTGCTCTCTCCTGATTTGCTTTGACCCTCACAGCAGACAAGTCATTTTTAAAACTTAATGCTCAGCAAGTCTTGTTGCTGAGGCTTCCCCAATGGTTCCTCTGTCTAGTAACGACCCTGTTTCAGTTTCTGAAGAGCCATGTGGTGCAATGTGAGGACAGACAGGTCCCTTGCCTGTCAGAGAAGGCAAGGTCTTAGCCAGGTCTCATCCCTTCTGAGTAGTACTTCATACTTAAACAGTTTTTGAAAATATTGTCACATCCTCACACACAGTCCCTAGGAAACAAAAGATCCATAAATCCAGTAATGCTGCTTGAAAATTATGTCCTAACAGATTTTAATGGAAAAATCTAGCCTTTTAATGATTTTGGATAAAATTACGAAAATGGCATCTTCAAAACTATTTAATTAATTTTGAAATGTATCTGCCTCCAGTGATATTTTTTAATCATCAAAATGCCAACCATCTAAAATGAGAAATATTTAGATTTTTAAATGTCACCCAGCTGTTTTCCAGAATCACAGAATAGCAGGGGTTGGAAAGGACCTCTGGAGATCACCTAGTCCCACTCCCTTACAAATTCAGGTTCACCTAAAGCAGACTACACAGGACAGCATTCAGGTTTGAATGACTCCAGAACAGGAGACTCCACCACCTCTCTGAGCATCCTGTTCCAGTGCTTCACCACCTTCAAATGAAGTCCCTTCTCAAGTTTAGATGGAACTTTCTATCTTCAAGTTTGTGCCCATTACCTCTTGTCTTGTTACTGGGCACAAGTTTTAAAAGATTAGCCTGAAGTGACTTTTGCCATTCACATTTCTGATAAACTTTATTGCTGTCATGAATCACCACTTTTAACAGCAGAGAGATAACCTACCTCTCATAGGTTGGAAAGCTCATTTAGAGATCCCAAGACAGAGTGAGATGTTGAAGAATTATTATACCTAGTATTCCACTGGTCTGCAATTCAGTGATAAGCAAGTCAATGGAGATTCTCTTCCCTCTCTATTCTGTCCTGGTGAGGTCGCATCTGGAATACTGTGTCCAGTTCTGAGCTCCCCAGTTCAAGGACAGAGACTTACTGGAGAAGACACAGGAAAGGACTACAAAGATGATAAGGGGACTAAAGCATTTCTTACCAGGAAAGACTTCCTGGTCTTTTTCATAGAATGGTAAGGTTGGAAGGGACCTCGAAGATCATCTAGTTTCAACCCCCGGCCATAGGCAGGGACACCTCCCACTAGTACAGTTTACTCAAGGCCTCCTCCAACCTGACCTTGAACACCTCCAGGGAAGGAGCAGTCACAACCTCCCTGTTCTAGTGCCTCACCGCCCTCATTGTAAAGAACTTCCTCCTAATGTCCAGTTTAAATCTCCCCTCTGCCAGTTTAAACCCACTGCCCCTTGTCCTGTCATTGCAAGACCTTGTCAATAGTGCCTCCCAGCCTTCTAGCAGGCCTCCTTCAGATATTGGAAGGCTACTATCAGGCCTCCTGGAAGCCTTCTCTTCTTCAGGCTGAAGAGCCCCAGTTGTCTCAGCCCGTGCTCATAGCAGAAAAGTCTAGAATGGTCTAGAAAAGAGAAGACTGAGGGGGGAGCTCATCAAAGATGAACAATACTTAAAGCATGGGTATCAGGAGGATGAGACCATTTTCTTTTTTTTCAGTAGTGCCCAGTGAAAGGACAAGGACTAAGATGAACATAAGTGCCATCCAAACACAAGGAGAAACATCTTTAATTTAAGTGTGCTGGAACACTGGAGCAGGTTGCCCAGAAAGATGGTGGAGTCTTCATCTCTGGAAATATTCCAGACCATGCCAGACATATTCTTCTGTGACCTTCTTTAAGTGAACCTGCCTTGGTAGGGGTGTTGGACTCAGTGATCTCCAGAGGTCTCTTCCAATCCTGACCATTCTGTGATTCTGTGCTTCAAGTAAGCAAAATAAGTCAATTTTTTTCTTTAAATTCTCTGCCGTGTTTTTTCCATATTTATCACAAGAAAACATCTGTTTTATTCACGAGGCTAAACTGGCTGCAGTCTCAAATTTTCATGCAAGTTAGTTGCTGGTTTTTTTAATGAAAATTATCATTTTCATTTCCCGCTCAAAACTATCTTTCCACTGAGATTGCCAATAACAAATGTCTCCTGCAGTGACAAGAAAATGAACTGGAGCGCTTGGAAACTACACTCTCAGGTATTACAACCTTTCAAAATTGGATTTGTTTGAAATCAGAACAGATGTACAAGTTTAGAGATTACCTGAAAAAAAAAAACAACAAAACAAACACCACCACCAACAAAAAACCCTACTTTAAAAAAATCCATTCTGATCTATTATTTCAATGTTTATATTTTGCTTCTTTACATTAAACTTCAGTGAATGTTTTCTGTGCAAAAATGTAACACATAAAATAATTAATTTATGAACAGACAGTATTTTATCATTAATATTTACAGATCACCAGCACATATTTCTCCTAATACAACCAAATAAAACAGAAATATTCAGCATTAATATCGAGGGATACACAGCAGAACATATTGAGGGAGAAGTTTGGTTGCTGGTTACTTTTTTTTTTTGTCTCCAGAAAAAGTTTTCCTTTCGGGTTAATCAAAATGAGTTTTTGTTTTGACCGCATCTCAGTGTTTTATCTCCCTTTCTGAATATTTGTGACTGAATACATTCTGAACAATATTGACTGAATATATCATAGAATAACAGATTTTATTTTTTCATTTGGAAAAGACCTCCATGATCATCAAGTTCACCCTTCAACCTTACACCATCATGGTCATTAAACCATACCCTAATGCATCATGTCTACACATTACTTGAACACCTTCCAGGACGGTGACTCCACCACCTCCCTGGACATCCTGTACCAATGTCTGACAACTCTTGCAGCAAAGAAATTTTTCTTAATATCCAGCCTAAACCTCCCCTGCCACATCCCCACTCACCACCAGTCACCATTCACATGTGACTGCCACGTTACCTATTAAGTATAATATTACTTGAACTACAAAGGTAAATGATGAAGTGAAAACAATTATCTTCATGACTCCTCATGAGGAATTGGGACAGAGCATTGCATACCCTAAAACAGTCTGGATCAATTAAATTTTTTTTCCCCTCCCCCAGAACAGAATCATTTCATCAGGACAGGTTTGCTCAGTTTTAGCTAGTGTGAAAACAGACATTTAACTCTGCTGTTTCACGGTCAGAAATACTTTTCCTAGTTTGATCTGTTAATGCCTGCAGAATGAGAAATGTGACTTTATGTTTATCTTTCTCCGCTTAATAAATGCTGTTTGATATTTTCAAAGCCATGTTGGGGATTAGAATATGCATTAATTCTGGTTTTAAATATAGCCTATAGCTTCTCAACTGCCTTAAAATGTTAGCTGTTTTCTATAAGAAAACAGAAAATCCTGTCTGCTACTACATGTACTTATTCATAAAAAGCTGTAGGATTTAATTTTTACCTTTGAAAAATGAAGCAGTTATTATTACTGTGTGCAGTTCTGGAGCCCTCAGCACAGGAAGGACATGGAAGTGTTGGAGTGGGTCCAGAGGAGGGACACAAAGATGATCAGAGGGCTGGAGCAGCTCTCCTATGAGGACAGGCTGAGAGAGTTGGGGCTCTGCAACCTGGAGAAGAGAAGGTTTCCAGAAGCCCTGATAGTAGCCTTCCAGTATCTGAAGGAGGCCTACAGGAAGGTTGGGGAGGGACTATTGACAAGGTCTTGCAATGACAGGACAAGGGGTAATGGGTTTAAACTGGCAGAGGGAAGATTTAGACTGGATGTTAGGAGGAAGCTCCTTCCAGTGAGGGTGGTGAGGCACTGGCACAGGTTGCCCAGGGAGGTTGTGGCTGCTCCCTCCCTGAAGGTGTTCAAAGCCAGGTTGGACGAGGTCTTGAGTGAGCTGTACTAGTGGGAGGTGTCCCTGCCTATGGTAGGGGTTTGGAACTAGATGATCCTAGTGGTCCCTTCCAACCTTACCGTTCTATGATTCTATGATTAAAAAGAAATTGCCCCATATTGGATTTTACTTTTGTCTGTAGGTAAAAAAATTAAAATAATCAGTCTTTTTGCTTTTGGTGAACTTCATTCTGACATCACTTTACCTATTTTTTTATACATGACCACCATTTCTGCACATGTATTTGCATCCTACATGCAGGAGTCTATCCAATATAGATTTAATCATCAGCACAACACTTGTAAAATATTAAATACTATGCCTCAGAAAAAAAAACAAACCAGTAAGACTACAGAAGACTAGCAGTTAGGTTTACATTATCTCCATATTTTTTAAAACCTACCTCAATTCACCTTGGGTAGTATATTTATTATTTCCAGATCCGAGAGATGCAGCATGAAAAGCCTGATAGAATCTGTTTCAGGTCAGCTGTTATGACTGATTGATCGATTGATTGATGATATATTAAAAAAAAATATGAAGGATTCAACTAACTCAGAAACTCAGAGTATTTGTAATCAAATAGCCAAGGCCATGTGTTTACCCTTGCAGTAAATCTGTCATTACATACACATAAAATCATAGAATTGTTTTAGTTGGAAAAGACCTTTGAGATCATTGAGCCAAACTGTCAAACCAACACCATCACATCCCAAAGTGCCATGACCACACATTTCTTGAACTACTCCAGAGACAGTGATTCCACCATCTCCCTGGGCAGCCTGTTCCAATGGTTGGTCACTCTTGCAGGAAAGGCATTTTTCCTATCTCCAACCTAAACCTCCCCTGTCACGATTTCAAGGCATTTTGTTTCATTCTATCACCCGATACTGGTGAAATGAGACTGATTCCCACTTCTCTCCAACCTCCTTTGAAGCAGTGGCAGAGAGCAATGAGGTATTCCCCCAGCCTCCTCTTCTCCAAACTAAACAATGTCAGTTCCCTCAGCTACAAGATTTGTCCTCTGAACCTTTCACCAGCTTTGTTGCCTTTCTTTGGACTACTCCAGTCCCTCAATGTCCTTCTCGTAGTGAGGGGCCCAAAACTGAACACAGTATTCAAGGAGCAGACTCACCAGTGCCTAGTATGGGGCCCAACTACCATGTGAAAGAGAAGTCAGTGAGAAACAGGTAGAAAGCAGCCACATAGGTGTACAAATATTTTTCTTACATGATTTTTCTCCCAAATTTTCAGATCACTTCAGATGTCTCAGTGGGGCCTATGAATTTAAGATACAGTGGTAAATTCCAAGAAGTCACAGGTTCATTCATTCTGCCCCCTTGGTGGAATCTCTGGAACACTCCCAGAGCTGTAGGAGACCTCAACTTGCAAGGTTGTTTCATAATCAGCTTTCCTAGAGCTGCAATTCTGCAAATTTAAGTCTTCATGGGTACTGTGTTTCTAATTAGAGTTTTTCATGTAAGAAAGACAAAATAAAACCTTTTTGACCAATTTGCAAGATGATTTGGGGGTTGTTGTGCTAGGCAGCACAAAGAGCAAGGAGAGGGAAATGAAGAGTCCTACAGAATGTACTTGGATGATTTTAGGATGGCAAGAAAATATCAGAAAACTGAAATGAACAGTCAACTGGATAGAAACAGAAATTAAATCCTGATTCAGACTTTCAAATATCTAGTAACAGTTCAGTGATAATTGCAAACATATAAATGAGCTTAATTTTAACAAAAATTAACTCCACATAACAGAGACCTCTTTTTAGGATGCCGTTGTTTTGGTCTTGTGGGTTTTTTTTGGATTTGGGTTTTGGTTTTTAGTTTGTTTGTTTGTTTTCCACTTTCCCAGCAAAACCTGACTTTAAAAGGCCCCAGACCTGTTTCTAAATAGTTTGAATGACACACACACACAAAAAAATAATCATTGCCTAAGACAGCAAGATAAGCTATCGTTGTTGACTTGGTCCAAAACTGAAGTCTTTCTGCTGCAAAATTGAATATTACACATTGATTTTGTTTTGGATTGGGAAAAATTCAACAAAACAAAACAAAAAACCACACACACGAAAAACCCACAAACAAACAAAAAAAAACCACAAAAAAACCCCAAACCTTGAAAACATTGTAATAAGTTAGTCATGGAGGTAATAGTCTCGAGAACTTTGAGAATGGTTCGGGCAACATCTGCTAGGAATCATTAAGTTTTACTTAACCTTGCCAAAGAGCAGAAAAAGACATTAGAATATGAACACAGGTTTGCATGCAAATTATATGTGTATGTGTTATTAAGTGTACCAAAACCTGGTATTAAAAATTCAGGTCAAGAGAAAATTAATCAGAGTTGTCAAAACTTAATATTTCAAATTCTTTTTCCTATCTAAGTTTGTCAGAATAATCCATTTTCTCCAACATTACAACTTCAATGAGAGTAGATGTTTGATGAAAAACTGTCAAAAAAACCCAAACCACAACCAAAACAGACAGCTCATGTGAATATTTTTCCATAGCACTGTTCACACCTGTAACATTCTCCCTGTCAGCCATAGTGCAAATTTCCTCCCCTATGCGATTCAGTAATACCATAGAAATTCATCAGAAGGAAGTAATTACAATCAGAGCTAAAGATCATATGGCTCTCAACAAAGGGATTAACATCTCCTGTCTTCAAAAATATCATTACCAAGAGACTGAAGATGAAGGAAGATCAAGCCAAGTGAGTAATTAAGGATGCTTTATATCCAAAATATTTTAATGTAAAGGCTAATGCACAATGGTCATGTATCCATTATTGTGATAAGTTTTAACTAAAAGTGGCTACAAGGATGTGACAAGCATGTGGAGTGCAATAACAGAAAGAAGAGTAAAACAAGAAAAGTCCTCAAAGTTAAACATTTGAAAGACAACTTTAAAGGAAAAATGACAAGCAAGTCAAACTATTGTCCTGGTTTACAATGAAGTTATCCATGAGTTGGAATGGAACTCTGAACATCATCGAGTTCAATCTCCCTGTCAAAGCAGAATCACCTATGGTAGTCATGCATAAATGTATCCAGATGGGTCTTCAAAGTCTCCAGACAAGAAGACTCCACTACTTCTCTGGGCAGCTCATTCGAGTGCTCCAGTACCCCCTCAGCAAAGAAGTTTTTCCTCATATTGAGCTGAAATTTCCTGTGTTCCAGTTTGTGTCCATCACCACTCACACTATCACTGGACACCAGTGAAAAGGGACTAGCACAATCTTCTTGGGCCTCATCCTTCAGATATTTAAAAACATTAAAAAGATCTCCGCTCAGGCTTCCCTTCTGCAGGCTGAAGAGCTCCATGTCCAGGGAGGTCATGGATGCTCCCTCCCTGGAGGTGTTCAAGGCCAGATTGGATGAGGCCTTGAGTGAGTTGTACTAGTGGGAGGTGTCCCTGCCTATGGTAGGGGGTTGGGACTAGATGATCCTTGAGGTCCCTTCCAACCTTACCATTCTATGATTCTATGTCCCTCAGCCTTTACTCATAAGACCATGTTGTGTTTCAAGTGTTCAGGACTTTGACATCGTCTGCCATAGCAAACTTCTGGCAAAGCTGGTAGCCTGTGGTTTGGACAGGGGCACTCTGTGCTGGATGAAGAACTGGGTGTATGGTTGAGTCCAGAGAGTGGTGGTGCATGGTACCACATCCAGTTGGCAGCCAGTGGTGTGCCCCAGGGATCAGTGCTGTTTTATGCCTTCACTGATGATCTGGATGAGGGGATTGAGTCCACCATTAGTACATTTGCAGATGACACCAATTTGGGAGCACATGCTGATCTTTTAGAGGGTAGGAGAGCTCTGCAGAGGTACCTGGACAGGCAGGATAGACGGACATAGTCCAACGGCATGAGTTTTAACAAGTCCAAGTGTTCTGCACTTTGGCCACAACAACCCCATGCAACACTACAGCCTGGAGACAGAGAAGATGGAGAGAAGCCAGGCAGAGAGGGACCTGTGGGTACTGGTTGACAGCTGACTGAACATGAGCCAGCAGTGTGCCCAGGTGGTCAAGAAGGCTAATAGTATCCTTGCCTGCATCAGGAATAATGTGGCCAGCAGGACCAGGCAAGTCATTCTGCCCCTGTACTCAGCACTGATTAGGTCACACCTTGGGTGCTGTGTCCAGTTCTCGACCCCTCAGTTTAAGAGGGATGTTGAGGTGCTTGAATGTATCCAGAGAAGGACACCAAGGCTGGTGCAGGGGTTGGAGCACAGCCCTTTGAGGAGAGGTTGAGGGAACTGGGGTAGTCCAGCCTGGAGAAGAGGAGGCTCAAGGGAGACCTTATTATTCTCTACAACTACCTGAAAGGAGGTTGTAGCCAGGTGGGGGTTGATCTTTTCTCTCAGGCACCCAGTGACAGAAAAAGGGGACACAGTCTCAAGTTGCGCCAGGGCAGGTTTAGGCTGGACATTAGGAAAAAGTTCTTCATTGAAGGAGTGATTTTCATTGGAATGGGCTGCCCATGGAGGTGGTGGAGTCACCATCCCTGGTGCCATGGTTTAGTTAATTGGAAGGGTTAGGTGAGTGCATTATCTTGAAGGTCTTTTCCAACCTGGTGTGAATGGTCAGATTGGATGAGGCCTTGAGTCACCTGTACTAGTGGGAGGTGTCCCTGCCTATGGCAAGAGGTTGGAACTAGATGATCCTTGAGGTCCCTTCCAACCTTACCATTCTATGATTCTATGATTCCATGATTCATTGCAACAGATGAGTGAAGTCACATCACCTTGTCTCCATTCTCCAACTGAACCAAATATACGAGGTGAGAAAATTTTCACCTTGTAAGATTTTTCTTACCAATGCTATGCAACTATTTCTAGCCACAGGTAAAGGTATTTTGTCACTCAGAGAGGTGCCCAATATTTAATCTTCTTGTTTGTCTCTGTTGTTATTTTTTGTTTGTTTTTTTTTTTTAACTTATCTACAAACAATTTCTAGCCCTTAACAATTCTTTAAAACCCAGCAAAATGTTGTTTTGACAACCATAGCCTTGGAACACACATCCAGTTAAGTTCCCATGTTAGTTAGGATCAACTGCTTAGGTGTTCACAGGAAGAACAAAGCACTATGGAATGAACAGAGTTGAAAAAAAAAAATAATGTTAAAATTTAAACAGGTTGCCCAGGGAGGTTGTGGATGCTCCCTCCCTGGAGGTGTTCAAGGCCAGGTTGGATGAGGCCTTAGGTAAGTTGTACTAGTGGGAGGTGTCCCTGCCTATGGCAGGGGGTTGGAACTAGATGATCCTTGTGGTCCCTTCCAACCTTACCATTCTATGATTCTAAAATTCAAATCACAGAATTAGTCAGATTGAAGAAGACCTCTGAGACTGCTGAGTCCAACCCATCACCTAACCCTTCTAATTAACTAAGCCATGGCACTAAGTGCCTTGTCCTTTTAAACACCTCCAGGGATAGTGACTCTACCACCTCCCCAGGCAGCCCATTCCAATGGAAAAATTATCTCCCCTCCTCTGTTAGCACCGATGTCAAGTAATTATCAGCTTCCAAATGCTACTGGCCACCATCATTTTCACTTCTGAAAGGAACAGGCAGCATGTAGTAAGAATTGCTTTGATTGAGAAGTGATATGATAATAGTTGATGATCTTACAGTCTGACAGGGAAGTCTAAGCAGATAAGGTGCAGAATCAAAATAGCATCACAGAGTACTAGAAGATCTACACCAGCTTGAGATAAACACAGTGTTGTGCTCACATGCAGTCTTACAAGTGTTTCCAAGAATCGGGAAAGTAAGACTGAGAAATAAGCAGAAGGTTTTAACTGTGAGAGTTCATAGCTAGAAATCCCTGAAATAGAATCACAGAATGAGCATGGTTGGGAGAAAAAAAAAAAAAAAGGCATCCCACCTAAGAAAGGTGTTTTTGCAGAAATAGTCACATACTACTTTCACAGAAATCCTTGCTAAAATATTACTAACACTTCTAGTGGAGAAAAGCAAGATCTTTATGTGCACAGTATTGTCTCCATTGGCAGAAAGGAACTGAATTGCTCTTGAGATACTGCAATAGATCACCAAAGTCATGTCAAGGACCTAAATGCCACTATTTTCCCCCCAAAATGGAAAGTTTATGGAATTTCTTCTTTCAATGAGAGAAAAGTTATGAGGATAAACAACTACAATCTGTTTTTCCATTTTCTCTGCAGTGATTTACAGAAGTCTTGCCATTTTACCTGCACTGCAGGGATTCCTTTTTCACTTGATTTGCCCCTTACCCTACTCTAGTCTTAACCCTCAGGATGTAACTTAGGACAGTTTAATACTTTGTGTGTTGATGCTAGCTGACAACACAATCTAACTCACTTGAGGACCTAAAATTTGCTTTCGCAGAATCACGGGATGGTAGGGATTGAAAGGGACCTCTGAAGATCGTCAAGTCCTATGTACTAGTGAGGTCACATTTCAAATACTGGCTTCTGTTTTGGTGTCTGCTGTATAAGAAAGACATTGAGGTGCTGGAGGAGGTACAGAGAGGGGCAATGAATGTTTCGAGGGGTTAAAGAGCATGTCTTACAAGGAGAGGCTGAGGGACCTGGGGTCATTCAGTCTGGAGAACAGGAGGCTGAGGGAAGATCTTATCGCTTGCTATGGCTGCCTGAAAAGAGGTTGTAGTGAGGTCAGTGCTGGCCCCTCCTCACAAGTTACTAATGACAGAACAAGAGCAAATGGCCTCAAGCTGCACCAGAAGAGATTTAAATTGGACATTAGGAAGAATTACTTCCATGAAAGGGTGGTCAGGCATTGGAACAGGTTGCCCAGGGAGGTGTTGGAGTCACCATCTCTAGAGGTGTTCATGTAATGTGTACATGGCACTCTGGTACATGGTTTGTTGGTCATGGTGGTGTTATGTTGATGGTTGGACTCAATGATCTTCAGAGGCATTTTATAACTAAAGCAATGCTATGTTTAATGTTGAAGTATGGTGAACAAAACTGGTTTTATTCCTTCATTAATCATGTCAAGACATTGCTCTTGCAGTAGAAATCTGGATTTACCTTCTGTTTCTTCTAACCTCTCCTCCAGATACTGTTTTGTCCCTGATAACTTCCTTTATCTGAGTCAACTCTACCTGCTTTCTTTTTCCTTCCTTATTTTTGTCTCAGTGAAACTTTTCATGTGCCATTTCCACCTCACATTTCACCAGTACAGGTTCCTTTCAGCAAGCTCTCTGCAAACGGAAGATAGAGCTTGTAGTTTGTAAACTCCAGCTCATGAAACACAGAGGCTGCAAAAAAAACCCAAAACTTCAAAAGCAAACAAAAAACCCTTGTGAGAGGCCACATAAGGTACAACATAAATTATGAATCAATTCAGCATGGTAATACGTTTGCTGCTACCTCCTTGTGTGATGATGATCAGCCTGTTTTTGATTGTTGCTAGTCTGAACTGACATCATTCTTCTTTTGCCTTCCTGATACAGCAAAAGGGTAAGGAACATATTCATAAGCCACACAAAGAAATTCAATATAGTTTCTTATACTTCTTAGACAAACTGATCACAGAACGGTACGGGTTGGAAAGGACCTCTGAAGATCAAGTCCAATCCTCCTGTCAGAGCACGAACACAACGAGGTAGGCCATGAAAGTCACAGAATCACAGAATCAATCAAGTTGGAAAAGACCTTCAAGATCATCCAATCCAACCTATCATCCAACATTATCCTATGAACTAAATTATGGCACTAAGCACCACATCTAGTCTTTTTTTAAAACACTTCCAGGGATGGTGACTCCACCATCTTCCTGGGCAGCCCATTCCAATGGTCAATCACACTTTCTGTGAAGAACTTCTTCCTAACGTCCAGCCTAAACCTCCTCTGGACAGCTTGAAATTGTGTCCTTTCATTTTACCACTGGTTACCTGAGAGAAAAGATCAACCCCCACCTGGCTACAACCTCCTTTCGGGTAGTTGTAGAGAACAATAAGGTCTCCCTTGAGCCTCCTCTTCTCCAGGCTGGACTACCCCAGTTCCCTCAGCCTCTCCTCATAGGGCTGTGCTCCAGCCCCTGCACCAGCCTTGGCATCCTTCTCGGGATACATTCAAGCACCTCAACATCTCTCTTAAACTGAGGGGCCGAGAACTGGACACAGCACCCAAGATGTGACCTAACCAATGCTGAACACAGGGGCAGAATGACTTCCTTGGTCCTGCTGGCCACATTATTCCTGATGCAGGCAATGATGCTATTTGCCTTCCTGTCTACCTGGGCACACTGCTGGCTCATGTTCAGTCAGCTGTCAACCAGTACCCACAGGTCCCTCTCTGCCTGGCTTCTCTCCATCCTCTCTGTCTCCAGGCTGTAGTGCTGCATGGGGTTGTTGTGGTCAAAGCGCAGACCTCAGCATTTAGACTTGTTAAAGCTCATACCACTGGACTATGCCCATCTATCCAGCCTGTCCAGGCCTCTCTGCAGAGCTCTCCTGCTCTCTAACAAATTGATACTTGCTCCCATCTTGGTGTCATCCACAAATGTATTAATGGTGGACTCAATTCCCTCATCCAGATCATCAAACAAGATATTAAACAGGATTGCATCCAGCACTGACCCCTGGGGGACAAGTTGACTCCACCACCTCTCTGGTCAGCCTGTTCCAGTGATCTACCACCCTCAAAGCAAAGAAGTTCCTTCTCATGTTTAGATGGAACTTCCTATGTTCAAGTTTACATCCATTATCTCTTGTCCTGTCCTTCGCCACTATCATCCTGACATCCACCCTTTAGATATTTGTAAGTACTCGTAAGATTCTCTCCTTTCAAGCTCCTCTTCTGCAAGCTAAACTGCCCCAGCCCTCTCAGCCTTTCCTCACAGGAGAGGTGTTCCAGTCCTCTTGGCATCTCAGTGGCCCTGTAATCGACTCTCTCCAGTAGTTCTTTGTCCTTCTTTAGCTGGAGTGCCCAGAGCTCGACACAGTACTCAAAGTAAGGCCTCACTAGTGCAGAGTAAAGGGAGATGAGACTCTTTCTTGAGCTACTGCTACCTTCTTCCTGATGCACCCCAGGATACCACTGGCCTTTTTGTCCACAAAGGTATATTACCACCTCATGGTCATCCTGCTGTCCTTTAGGACTCCCAGGTCCTTTTCCTCAGAGCTGCTCTTCAACATGTTGCCCTTAAATTGTAGCATGGAAAACAGAAGCCTTTCAAACAAAGATAAATTGCAGAATTAAATCATGTTGCTAATGTATACACTATTTGAATATGAAATTATTGCTGAATGGAAAAAGGACTTATCTGCAATAAGCAAAGACTCAAATGGGATGTGCTAATAACACATTTCATGGGAGAAAACATAAGTGAAAATAAACAGCCTATGGATTTACAGCTAGTGATGAGTTTAGCTCATTTGAATTAAGAATGAGGTGTAATACAATTAAAATTGATAGGAAACTGGGACAGGACTCTTCTTTTTATTGATTTTGGGGTTTTGTTTTTTGTTTTTCTTTTAATAATACTTGGAACTTCATTGCTATTCCAAATTCTCAGTCTTTTCAGCTTGAAAAGTTGCTCAAATAATAGCTTTATTCTGAGTAAACTAGTGTGGTTTGATACTATAAATACATCTGCTTAGGCACATGGGCTGATTCTGCCAAGTCTGCACGTGTTCCCATTTCACAGAAACAAATACTTTGACTCCACAAACCTTAAAAATTCAGCACCTGCCTAAAAACAGACATCTTTGCAAGATTTGTCTGCAGAGTTTATTAATATTCATTTTCACATCCTTAGTGAGAAGGAAATGGCACAAACGAGCCACAACATATGTGCTTAATTTTTAATAAATAAGCCAGTTAGCTTCATCAAGGAACAGCTGAAGGAACTGCAGTTGTTTAGTCTGGAGGAGGCTGAACAGAGATCTCCTGGCTCTCTACAGTTCCCTAAAAGGAGGTTGAAGCGAGCTGGAGTTTGGTCTCTTCTTCCTAGTGTCAGGTAACAGGATGAGAGGAAACAGCCTGAAATTGTGCCAGGGATGGTTTAGATTGGAGATTAGAATCATAGAATGGTAAGGTTGGAAGGGACCTCAAGGATCATCTAGTTCCAACCCCTGACACAGGCAGGGACACCTCCCACTAGTACAGCTTACTCAAGACCTCATCCAACCTGGCCTTGAATACCTCCAGGGAGTGAGCAGCCACAACCTCCCTGGGCAATCTGTTCCAGCGCCTCACCACCCTCACTGCAAAGAACTTCCTCCTGACATCCAGTCTAAATCTCCTCTCTGCCAGTTTAAACCCATTGCCCCTTGTCCTGTCATTACAAGACCTTGCAAAATAGTCCCTCCTCAGCCTTCCTGTAGGCCCCCTTCAGATACTGGAAGGCTACTATCAGGTCTCCTGGAAGCCTTCTCTTCTCCAGGCTGAAAGGCTCCAACTCTCTCAGCCTGTCCTCATAGCAGAGCTGCTGCAGCCCTCTGATCATCCTCATGGCCCTCCTCTGGACTCGCTCCAACAGTTCCCCGTCCTTCCTGTGCTGGGGGCTCCAGAACTGCACACAGTACTCCAAGAAACATTTCTTCTCTACAACAGTGGTCAGTCATTGGTACAAGCTGTCCAGGGAGGTGGTGAAGTCACCATCCTGGAAGGTGTTCAAGAAAAGTCTGGAAATGGCACTTCAGGACATGGTTTAATGGTCATGAAGATGTAGGTAGGAGGTTGGGCTTGATGATCTTAAAGATCTTTTCCAACCTTAATTCTATGAGAGAGGAAAAAGCTTAGCCTGGCTAAAAAAAGCCTCTCTGCCCCTATATAGACATTAACTGTATTTGAATCTTAATGGGAGCCTTATTAGTTGCATGATCACAAATACCTACCTCGCATTAAAAAAAAAAATAAAATTGCATGGGCATGAAAATTTATGTTGTTCTTCAGATTTTAGGGTTGTCATATTACTAAACAATTCTTGATTGGAAAAAGATAATACAGATACACAAGGCAAACCCTGAGGTGAGGTATAGGGGTGGGGAGAAGGTTAAAGGGTGGTTGGGAGCCCCTCCTGCAGTCTCTGATATCTGGGAGGGGAGTTGTGTTTCTGTATTCCCTTTAACTTGTCTATTTCTGTAACTATTCCTGTGTATTGTGTATATCTCTGCTTGTACATTGTGCTGAGCTGTAAATAGAGCTTCAGTCCTTAACTTCCAGTTGGCTGAATCTAGTCCGGGTGCTTTTACAAAGTGTGGGGGTGTGGGGAAACTCCCAAACCATCACAGGGTTGAGAAAGTACTTTCTTTTTCAAGTCATTTGTCACTAAAGTTGGACAAGATACTGCAGATAACCTGGTATTGGCTTACATTGTAGCAGTGTCCATTTTTGTAATTGGAATTTGAAATGTGTAAATGTAAAGAATACAAGGCAAATCTTTTTATTATTACAATTTTCATGCTTCCCTGGACATAACACTCACTTAGTTTTCAAGAATATCATGCTACAAAAGTAACGCTTTGGAACCGTAGTGTGAAATAGTTTAGGCAGGGAATTGAGACTGTCAGCTTTTGGAAAGTCAGAGGTCACTGAGAAGGCAGATCCTCAATTCAGGTTTTAGCAAGGGTGGAGAAATAGGAAATGTCACATTGTTTTGAATAAGTTTGTTTTCTCTCAAGCTAATACTTTCAGAGACAATCATTTTACTTTGAATTAAAACTTTTCTGAAGTGTTTCACATCTTCACCGCCAGCTAAAGGCAAGGAGAATATCAACAATCTCATTAAAAACTTGTTTGCCATTTAAAAAAAAAAAAAAATCCAGAAAATGAAAAAGAAACTTCCAGCAGAAAGCAAGTTTGCCACCTCATTTCTCCACTGTTCCAGTATGTGTGTCTGGGAAAAAATGCTAAAATGGAAGAAAGGCTGAAAAATTAAATGATATGCACTTCTTATTATCTTTGACTATTTATGCTGTGCTTACTATAGAATCACAGACTCATAGAATTATTTAGGCTGACAAAGACCTCCAAGATCATTGAGTCCAATCTTCAACCTTACACCACCATGGCAATTAAACCATGCCCCGAAGTCTCATGTCCACATGTATCTTAAACACCTCCAGGGATGGTGACTCCACCACCTCCACGGGCAGCCTGTTCCCATGTCTGACCGCTCTTGCAACAGAGAAATTTTTCCTAATATCCAACCTAGACCTCCCTGTGAGAGTCTAAATCATCTCTCCCTTGTTCAAATCAACAAAGATAAAGATTGCCTTTGTCACTTTCCTGAACTCAGCCCAGGTTCCTGGTTGAAAGCTCAGGGATGCAAATCAACAGAGATGCAGCAACTTGTGGACTTCTCAGACTTCAGCCTGGCTTGAATGCCCAGGATATGTACACCTTACAACAGCTACCCCGAAGAGAAAAGGCTTATGTGTATTTGGGGTATGGACAGGTAAGTGGCATGAGGAGGGGGTGGAGGCTCTCCCTGGTGCCACAGCCAAACCCCTGAAGATACATGAGAGTACACAGGAAGATTTCCTGGGGAGCTGCACCTGGACACCAATCTAAAAAACTGTATTAAAAAAACATGAGCAATGCCTGCCAAGACAAGCACCTTCACTGGAGCAAGACCGCCAAAGCACCTCCAGAGCCCCTCCACCAGAAGAATTCGAGGAGTAACCCCTGCAGAACAACTCCAGAAGAAGAACTCCTGACAAACTCCGCAGAAGAACATCCCTGGGCCAAGCACACATCTCTCTCTGGTCCAACCATTAAACCAGCACTGATAGGTCCAGGAATAAATCATAGAATCATAGAACGGTAAGGTTGGAAGGGACCTCAAGGATCATCTAGTTCCAACCCCCTGCCATAGGCAGGGACACCTCCCACTAGGACAGGTTACTCAAGGCCTCATCCAATCTGGCCTTGAACACCTCCAGAAAGGGAGCATCCACAACCTCCCTGGGCAACCTGTTCCAGTGTCTCACCACCCTTACTGTAAAGAACTTCCTCCTAACATCCAGTCTAAATCTCCCCTCTGCCAGTTTAAACCCATTGCCCCTTGTCCTGTCATTGTCATGTCCCCAGCACCACATCTAAAAGTCTTTTAAATACCTCCAGGAATGGTAACTGCACAGTTTCCCTGCAAGCTGGGTTCATTACGAGAAAAGCCCTCAGGAGAAAAAAATGTTCCTCACATCCAACCTAAACTGCCATTGGTGAAACTCGAGGCTGTTTCCACTTGTCCTATCACTTCTCACTTAAAAAAA
>VWZE01007388.1:345533-355533 GCA_013396675.1 Eubucco bourcierii | reverse complement strand
CTGCACCTCCAAGGGAGCTAGGTTCATCATTTTTATAGCCCTGTTCTGTAACCTCTCCAGCAAGTCCCTCTCTCTCTTGAACCAGGGAGTCCAGAACTGGACACAGATGTGGTCTTACCAGGGCAGAGCAGAAAGGAAGGAGAACCTCCCTCAACCTGCTTCCCACACTCTTCTTGGTGCACCAATCTGCTAAACCAGGATGATAACTCAAACACTATGATTTCAGATGTGGAGGTTTCTGTGCTAGGTCTCTAAAGATTACTTATTCTCTTACTTAATTCTCCAAAGATGACTTATAACAAGACCTTAGAGAACCAGAGGGCTTAAGAGAGCCCTCACCAGAAGACAAACCCACACAGTTTATCTCGGGTATCTGATCGTGTCTCAGGGGAGTTTGGGATATTCTCCTTGCTCCCCAGTAATCACAAACAGCAGCACTTTGCTAATGCAAAACAGTGAATATTTACTCAGAAAGGATCCCTACACTCATCTGTACAGTGAAGAAGCAAAGATGCTATCTAAAAAACCCAACACAGCCACAGAAACTAACCACCATTTGAAATGGCGACAGGGATCATAAATAGTGCTTTGCATCATGTCACCATCTCTGCCCACAACTCTAACAACTCACAAAGATGAGGCCCTTCAATACACTTAGCTGTCTTTGTGGGAAGCAACAGGATACACAACACAGTCCCCACCTGTATATTTTCCTCCAAACCATCTATTTGTGTGCTCAGTGGGATGACATTTTTTGATTTAGTTGTCAGCAAAGAATACTTTATATTATGTTCCTGTCTTGCAGCTTTCTCAGCTAGCAAGGCTATGGTGACCAAGGGTTATTCTGTGTTTGTTCTAAATTGCTTTTTACAATGGAGCTATTTTTCATAAAGTCAGACCTATTCATTATTCACAGGAAGTGTATTGTTGCAAAGTCCAGCACTGTGTCTTGGGACCATTAGTCTGAAGGGCAAATGCTCAGATTCATGTCCAATTCTCATCCTGCCTCTACAGTTTTTCAGGCACCTCGGAGACAAGGAAGGTGTTGGTACTGGATGTGTGGGAGTCACTGGGATGGGCTGATTAAAGAACTACTACTTCCTTCAGCTCTAGTTGCTCAAAAGTACCCTGCACTGAATCAAGAAGAGAAAATATATGTTTGAAATTCATAGAATCATAGACTTACAGAATGGTTTGGACTGGAAGAGACCTTAAGGATCATCTAACTTCAACCCTTCCTGCTATGGGCAGAGACACCTTCCATTAGATCAGATTACTCAAGGCCTTGTCCAACCTTCCCTTGAAATTAAATCTAGCTATTTCAAAACTAAATAAATAACTTGAATATTTGGCAGCAGAGTATCCAGGCATATATTCCTCTGCACCTGTGAATGAATCTTTCAAAACTTGTCAACAGTGCTCTGTGAAAAAGAGGTGACATGAGAAGGACTTCAGAATATCCAGTCCTAATGGATGCGTCAAACAGACAGCTCAGTCCCTACTGCAGCCTCACTTTTTAAAGTATAAAACTCAGTAACATTTCAAAAGTTATGAGTGCTTTTCAGAAAAGTACAGTTCCTCAAGTTGTTAGCAGTTTTCTCTTCTAAACTACCTACTGATTTCAAAAGATGATTTGGAAAATCTATTAACTTTGGTATCTATGCTGTGCCTTTTGTGAAACATTGTGAATTTCCGTTGGGCAATGATCTTTGAGAGCATCTTATTCCACTTTACTGCAAATATGAATGAAATAAGTATTTATTTTAATATCATAAAATCACAGAATGGTACAGGTTGGGAGGGACCTTCAGAGATCAACAAGTCCAACCTTCCTTTTCTGAAAGCATCATCCACAGAGAGACACTGTTCAGAAGTCTAGGTTTCAATATGTCACAAACGCCCAGCTTTATCATTTTGTCTTACCCAAGAGTTTTCCTTCTGAGTGATCAAAGCAGAATTTAATAACAGGTCTGGTCAGGCTTTTAGAAAAAAAAATAAAGTACTTTCAAACAAACATATTTGTTTGAGGAAGGACATGGAAGTGTTGGACCAGGTCCAGAGGAGGACCACAAAGATGATCAGAGGGCTGGAGCAGCTCTCCTATGAAGACAGGCTGAGAGAGTTGGGGCTCTTCAGCCTGGAGAAGAGAAGGCTTCCAGGAGACCTGATAGTAGCCTTCCAGTATCTGAAAGGGACCCACAGGAAGGCTGGGGAGGGACTATTGACAAGGTCTTGCAATGACAGGACAAGGGACAATGGGTTTAAACTGGCAGAGGGGAGATTTAGACTGGATGTTAAGAGGAAGTTCTTTGCAGTGAGGGTGGTGAGGCACTGGAACAGGTTGCCCAGGGAGGTTGTGGATGCTCCCTCCCTGGAGGTGTTCAAGGCCAGGTTGGATGAGACCTTGAGTGAGCTGTACTAGTGGGAGGTGTCCCTGCCTATGGTAGGGGGTTGCAACTAGATGATCCTTGAGGTCCCTTCCAACCTTACCATTCTATGATTCTATATATCTGGTCCATCAGCATACAGATAATTCAGAAGTGGAAGCCTGGCAGGTATCTTGTGCTCAAGATAACTCTCCTTGGAATAGGGAGGATCTGGGATGAAAATTCTGAGATACTGTACTAATCCTACATCCATTATGAACTAAGAAAAACCACAAACAAACAAACCAACCACAAAAACAAAACAAACAAAAAAACTCCAAACAAAACATCCCCCCAGAAAACCAAACCAAACCAAAACCTTGCAGTGTAGCAAGACAAATTATTTGGACCCTGCTTAACAGAATTCCCTTCACACATCGCAGGAGCCTAGAGAGAACCCCCAAGTCTTATGCTAAAAAAGAAATTATATTCTTGGAACAATATTTTCTGTCTCTGTATTAATCTTTTGTTGCGCCAGTAGCATGGTGCAAACCTTCTTGTGCTCTGGAGGGCAAGAATGCCAGTGGTATCTTGGAGTGGACCATGAAGAATGTGGCAAGCAAGTCAAGGAAGGCTCTCCTCCCCCTCTATTCTGCCCTGATAAGGCCACATATGGAGAACTGTGTGCATTTCTGGGCTCCTAAGTTCAAGAGGGACAGGGACTTGCTAGAAAGGGTACAGAAAAGAAGTACAAGGATAATTATGGAACTAGAACATCTCTCTTCTGAGGTGTCTACATTTAAGGATCTAGACAGGCTCTTTAACTCTTAAAAGTAGTTAAAGTCCACACAGGACTGGATAGAAATACGGAATATTACTGCACAAAGATGATCACAAAGGGCCACAAAGGTGATCAGAGGGCTGGAGCAGCTCTCCTATGAGGACAGGCTGAGGGAGTTGGGGTTCTTCAGCCTGGAGAAGAGAAGGCTTCGAGGAGACCTGATAGTAGCCTTCCAGTATCTGAAGGGGGCCTACAGGAAGGCTGGGGAAGGATTATTTACAAGGTCCTGCAATGCCAGGACAAGGGGCAATGGGTTTAAACTGGCAGAGGGAAGATTTAGACTGGATGTTAGAAGGAAGTTCTTTACAGTGAGTGTGGTGAGGCACTGGAGCAGGTTGCCCAGGGAGGTTGTGGCTGCACCCTCCCTGGATGTATTCAAGGTCAGATTGGATGAGGTCTTGAGTGATCTGTACTAGTGGGAGGTGTCTCTGCCTATGGCAGGGGGTTGGAACTAGATGATCCTTGAGATCCCTTCCAACCTTACCATTCTATGATTCTATAAAGCTTCCACAAACTTCCAAAATCCCAGGCCTGAATGCCTCTTCCCTCACTATGCCTCTCTGCAGTCACCTTTATTAGATCTGTGTAATGCAGCTAAAATTTGGCTTGACAGTTCCAGACCCCTGTCAAGGCCACTCTAGGGTCAGCTCCTACCCAAAGCAGGGTAAGGGAGCAGCACAGGGAAGCAGAGAGAGTAAGGGAAAAGCAGAAGAGTGAGCTTGTGCTGTCTCATTATAAAGGCTAGATGCAGGAATGAAATAACAAAAATTACACTTTCTGGTCCACCTCCTGGACCCCCAGGGCTCCCTTGGATGTCCTGTCCGTGGCTTCCCAAAGACACCCTGTCTCAAACCATGACATTAGGAAAAACTGTGAAAATTGGGGCTTTTTAGTCTGGGAAACAGAAGACTGGGGAGGTGTGGGTGTGGGTGTGTGGATCTTATCAATGCTTACGGACACAGAAAACGTCAGGAGGATTGGGTCAGTCTTTTTTCAGTGGTACCCAGCAACAGGACAAGAGGCAACAAGCACAAACTTGAACATAAAAAGTTCTGTCTAAACGTGAGGAGGAGCTTCTGTCAGGGTGCTGGAGCACTGGATCAGGCTGCTCTGAGAGGTCGTGGAGTCTTCCTCTCTGGAGACTTTCCAAACCCTCCTATACTCATTCCTGTATGACCTTTCTAAGGTGAATCTGCCATGGCAGGGGAGTTGAGTTTGATGAATTCTAGAGGTCTGTGTGATTATGATTGCCATAGTATGATGTGGATCCTCAACCATGACTGTCAGCAAGTCCAGGAGCTGAGATAATACAGAAGCAAAGTAAAGTCAGAGCAGAAAAAGATAATTGCCAAGGGACAAATTTTCAACACATCAAGAGTAGACAATCTGAACAATCATAGAGTTAGTTACAGGGTTGCTGTTTTTATCAAAGCTTTAGAAGTCATTCTACCAAATAATTCTTTATGCTTCAGAGATTTTTTTCCATCAATCATAGATAGAGAAAAATAATCAAGTAATACTCAAAGAACATTAGAAAAGTTTAAGAACACCTCTGCCTGTCCCTCTACCTTGCCAGTTCCCCAGAATATTTAAGAAAAAAAAAAATTCAGGATGTACTTTTTAACATAAACAGCTCTAATTCCTTTTGTGCCATTCATCTCTGACATCATCTCTTGAAATAGTGTGAAAGTGACTTTTCCCATGGCAATGGAAAGTGATTTTTTAAATTTTTTTAACTCAATGAATTTTCCTGCCTTGCCTTTCCTCACGAATGTTAGCAGATTCCCTGCCTTCTTTCTCCCCCCTCACTTTTACATCTTAGAACATTTACTCTTTGCACACTGTCAAATGTCTTCTTTCCAAGAGTATTTGCTCTTTTTACACTCTCAAATGTCTTCTTTTCAGGTACAGCTAACATACAAACCTTCAAGGTAGGTAAATTTGATAAGAGTATGGGAAGTACAGGCAACTAAGTAGAGGTGAAGTCTCTTCCAAATAACACGTTTAAAAACTGTTTTCTATAGTGGACACGAACAACTGCAGACCTAAAGGAGATCTTTGGTAGTGTATATGAATAAGATTTTAAGTCCATGCCCACAATGCACCATGAGAAGCATCTTAAACATTGAATCCTAGAAGTGTTCTGGTTGGAAAAGACCGTTATGATCAGGTACAACCTTCAACATAAGACCACCATGGCCATTAAACTATGTTCCAGAGTGCCATTTTCATACATTTCTTGAACCCCTCCAGGAATGGTGATTCCACCACCTCCCTGACCAGTTTGCTCCAATGCCCAACCACTCCTGCAGCAAACAAATGTTTTCTACTATCCAACCTAAACCTCCCTTGGGGGAATTCTAGGTCATTTCTTCTTATTCTGTCACCTGATACTAAAGATAAAAGAGACTGACCCCCACCTTACTCCAACCTCCTTTCAGGGAGCTGTAGAAATCCATGAGGTTTCCCCTCGGCTTCCAAGCTGAACAACCACAGGTCTCTCAGCCACTCCTCATGAGACTTATTCTCTAGATTCTTCACCAGCTTTGTTGTCCATGAAAGAGCTGACGTCACTTTTCTTAGAGCATAGTTAGCAGAGGAGTCCCAGTGGACACCGATGCTTAAACACACACACATAGAGAGTGAGTCAGTTATGATCTGAGACAGGTATGACTTCAAATAGAATCATAATAGAATCATAGAATGGTTTGAGTTAGAAGGGACTGTAAAGATCACCTAGAAGAAGTAGAACTGCAGTGTCACACCAGTTGTCTTCATCAATTAAAATGAAATCTGACCAGAAATAAGCAGTGCCAAAGGCCGGGGAATTACCTTCTCAGATCCAGCAAACAATCCTTAACCTCACTTGTTCTACTTTCATATCCAGTGCAAATGGACAAGCTTCTGCATGGTACTTCTGATTTACATCAAAATCAAGTCCAAGAGGAAGAGAAATTGCCTCTCTTAAAAGGTGATTTGTTGCTGCCACTAGAGCTGATACAATACCCTTTTAGCAAACACTGGTTCTGTCTATGGCTCTTCAATCACAACTTGAAGAAATAACAAGGCAATGTTTCCTGTTCAGCTTAGAAATGACAGTAGCTGTAGTTGTCACTTACAAGCAACCTACTCACAGTCCCATCCCTCCTCCAAATGTAAACATGAAAAAAGAAACATAAACAAACAAACAAATCCCACTATGCAAGAGTGCTGTATTATCCTGAAGATTTTATATATATATTTATAATGCCTATTTTAATGATGCCAGTGCAATGGATACATGACAAAATAATTTCTTTTCAGTCAGTTCCATTCACTTCCTACTTCACCTCAGAAGACTGCTGTAATAGTAATTCTTCATTTTGCTCCCCAGTACTTCCTTGCTGCTCCTACTTCACAAAATCACAGAATACCACAATGGAAGGACCCCAAGGATCATCTGGTCCAACCTTCCTATCTACTTTCTACTTACCAATATTTGGGTTTGCTTTTTTATGCAAAATGGTCACTAGGGAACCACACAAACCACAGAGTGGTGCTCATATTAAGTAGTTTTGTTAAAATTTTGGAAACCTGTAAGAACACACTGATCATCAACACTTGGAGTTAATTACTGATTGATATTTTACACCACAGGACATTGAGGTGCTGGAGAGTGTCCAAATAAGAGCAACCAAGTAGGTGAAGGGCCTTGAACACGAGTCTTATGAGGAACATCTGAGGGAACTGAGGGTGGTTAGTTTTCAGAAGAGGTGACTTAGGGGAAACCTCATTGCCCTGTACAACTGCCTGAAGAGAGGTTGGAGCAAGGAGGGGATTGATTACTTCTCACAAGCAACAAGAGACAAGGGCAAGAGGAAACTGTCTCGAGTTCAACCAGGGGAGGTTCAAGTTGCATATTAGGAAAACTTTCTTCACAAACAGGGTTGTCAGACATCGGAACAGGCTGCCCAGGGAAGTGGTGGAGCCCCTGAATGTATTTCAGACACATGTAGATGTGGTGTTGAGGGACATAATTTAGTGGTAGTGGCTTAGCAGTAGTGGTGAGATTATAACCTCTAGGTCAGCAGTTGGATTTGATGATCTCAAAGGTCTCTTCCAACTTCAACAGTTCTATGTCACTATGATTTCCCTACTGTAACAAGACAACAAACCAAAACCTGCAGTAACTTCATGTTGAGTCCTGACAGGTCTGCAAAACCCGTGTGACAGTCTCCTGCACAGAAAAGTTGAAGTCTGAGGAAGAACTATGTCTGAAATATAGTGGTGGTATCAGAGGAAAACATGAGAACTGTACAGAATCGCCTTGCCAAAGTCCACATGGGGAAAGAAATAGAAAGGAAAATAAAAAGTTAGCCAAACACGTTATACTCTCCAGACCAAAAAAGACAAGATGTATGGAAAAAAAAAATAAATCAAACACAATTAAATTAAAATATTATTAATTTAAAAAAAAAAAGATTGTAACACTAATAAGAAGGTGATGTATTAGCATTTGATATTAAAAAAAGAAAACAGGTCAATGTAAGCATTTAAATAACAGGATAAGGAAGAAAGAATGAAAATAAAGACCACAGCCCCAAAAAAATTAAATCTTGTCAAAGTCTGAACTGATGCACCTTTGGGTTTCACTCATAAGTAGTTATTTCTATGCTGATATAACTCACAAATTAAACTTTCATCAAATGCATTCAGAAGTTTCTATTTTTGCACATTCCAGACACTTCTGATTTTCCATAACTGTCATCTAGAGAAGTCTCAGTCCTGGAGCACAATGAGAGAAAAATGTGCACTGTCTGTAGACAGATGATACATGATGGCTGATCTCTTTTCTAACATTTCTTTTGGAATTCTGGTGTCATGAACTAGACATTACTTGAGTTTTACTTTTTTGGGTCTTTATGGTCAGTGCATTCCTGTTGGATAAAGGATCTTGGTTTGCTAAGGGCAGTAATTACCAATCAAAAATATTGTCCTTCTTTCTCTCTTGAATATAGTGTAGTTTCTTGCCACATTGAGACTGAATACAAAGTATCCCTCATATCATATGCCAACCTCTAAGAAAACTCTCTCTCTGAAATATCCTAATTTTATATCAATATTACCACTAAATTCCACCCTAGGTATTTGATATGGATTGTTATTGATTTCAGGAAGAGAGAGAACAAAGCAGGTATATAATGTTTCACAGAAGAAAGGAAATACCAGACTGCATTTTTTGTCTTTTTTTTTTTTTTAAATATGATCCAAAATGCCTAATTATGAGTAGATGCCTAAACACCGTGCAGTTCCAGAGCCTCTCACGCCCCCCTTTTTGCCCTTTTAGTTATAAAGCAGTTATGGCTGAATCACAGATTCATAGAATGGTTTGAGTTGGAAGGGACCTTAAACATCACCCAGTTCCAACCTCACTGCCATGGACAGGGACACCTTCCCCTAGACCAGGTTGCTCAAGGCCCTGTCCAACTTGGCCTCTATCACCTCGAGAGGAGGCATCCACAACCTCCTTGAGCAACCTGTTCCAGTGTATCACCATCTTCAGTGTAAATAATCCAGTGTAAATCTCCCCTCTTCCAGCTTCAATCCATTTCCCCTCATCCTGTTACTAAAAGCCCTTGTAAAAAGTCCCTCCCCAGTGCCACTCAACAAACATTCAGCACTGTCCTGCATGATATCCTTGTCTCTAAATTGGAGATGTATGGATTTGATGGAAGGATTAATCAACGGAAAAGGAATTTCCTGGATGGTTGCACTTAAAGTGTTGTGGTCAATACCTCAATGTCCAAGTGGAGATCAGTGATGAGTAGCATTCTTGAATGGGTCAGTATTGGGATTCATGCTATTTAATGTTGTCTGTAACATGGACACTAGGATCAAGTGGTTGGACTTGATGACATCAGAGCTATCTTCCAACATAAAACCACAGAACTATCAGCAGTTCTATGATTCCAAGTGCAGACTCAATGAGCTGATGACACCAAGCTACCTGGTGTGATCAACACAGCCGGGCAGAAGGGATATAGAGGGACCTGGATAGGCACAAGAGGTGAGGTTGTACAAACTTCATCAATTTTAGCACCACTGTAGTTGTGCACCCAGATCAGGGTAATCCCAAGCACAAATACAGACTGGGTAACGAGTAAATGGGCTGAAGGTAGACCTATGGAGAAAAACTTGGGTGTATTGCAGGGTGAAAAACTAAGAATAAGCCAACAATGTGCTCTCACAGACAAGAAAGTCATTGACATCTCAGGCTGTATCAAGAGAAATGTTGAGAGAGGCAATTCTCCCCCTCTAATATGTTTTTTGTGAGACTCCATGTAAGTACTGTATTCTGCTCTGGGTTCCCCAGCATGGGACTGACGCTGTCTTGCTCAAACAGGTCCAGAGAAGGGCCACAAAGCTGATCACAGGGGTGGAGTCCCTCCCTTATGAGGACAGGTTTATGTGCTGGGTTTGTTTCACCTAGAGAAAAGAAGGTTCCAGGTAGACCTTATAGCAGCCTTTCAGCACATAAAGGAAGCCTACAGGAAAGACGAAAAGGGTATTTTTATCAGGGAGGGACAGGAGGAGTGGTAATTGGTTTAAACAGAAAGATTTAGATTAGATACTATCAAGAAAATCTTTATATGAAAGTAGTGAGACACTGGAAGCAGCAAGACTGTAGATGTCCCATCCCTGGCAGTGTTCAAGGACAGGTTGGATGAGGCTTTGAGCAACCTGATCTAGCAGATGTATTTATTCACTTAAACTTTGTAATCCTTTCCCTTTTTTTTTCTTTTTTTTTTTTTTT
>VWZE01007388.1:332244-345517 GCA_013396675.1 Eubucco bourcierii | reverse complement strand
TTGGGTTTTTTTTTTTTTTTTTTTTTCAGATAACCACTGACAGGAGTGCAACCTCCAAGCCTATTTTATCAAAACATTGCCAGGCAGATTTCTCACAGGCTGTGGTTAATGCCCTATGTTTGTCAAGCAAAATTTCTTCAGGATTATTTTTATCAACTCTCAATACGTTTCTGTATTTAGAAAACAAATATTGTTTTCATGCATTTTAATTTCAAAAGATACTGGAAGTGCCTGTTCTAGAAATGTAGCTGAAGTTTGTAGCTTGTTTTAAAATAACAGAATTTTATAAAGATATTTGATTCCTTTTTAGTTGAAAATTGAAATCTCTGCACTAGGAAAAAAAAAAAAAAAAAAAAAAAACCAACTAAAAAAGAGGGAGGAGAGGAGTGAATAGAAATAAAGCCAGAAATTACTTTACAGAACTTTCCATATTATAAATGGAACTGGATAGAAGAAGTTATTATAATTAATGTTTTTAACAACTGCCCTCCAGAGCCAGCATGTCTTAGAAAATGGGGCTCAGCAAGTTAGTTTTATGACTGTTGTCTAACCCTAAAACCAGCACATTATTCACATGATTTATACACACCATGCAGCAAGCTCATGGAATTTTAGTTAACTCCATTTACTGATCACCACCAAGGTTTACACATGCAATCAGAGAATGGTTTGGGTTGGGAGGGACCTCCAAATGTCATCTAGCCCAGCCACATTGCATGTAAAATTACTACTTAAATGCAGCTTTAATCAATTGAGAATCATCTCCTAGATAGCCTAGACCACCTTGTCTCAACAGCATATACCCTGTGACTAGCCTTCATAAAATCACAGAATCTTAGAATGGTATGATTTGGAAGTGACTTCTGGACATCACCCAGTCCAACCTCCTGCTGCAGCAGATTCACCTAGGGCAGGTCACACAGGAATGTGTCCTGGTAAGTCTGTGATGGATGATTAAGGGACTGGAACATCTCCCATATGAAGAAAGACTGAGAGAATTTGGGCTGTTCAACCTGGACAAGAGAAGGATGAGAGGGGACCTTATTGACATCTGTAAATATCTGAGGGGTGGGTGTCAAGATGAAGGTGCCATTCTCTTTTCAGTGATGCCCAGTAACAGGACAAGGGAAAAGGGATATAAGCTGGAACATAGGAAGTTCTACCTCAACATGAGGAGAAACTACTGTGAGGGTACCAGAGCACTGGGACAGGCTGCCCAGAGAGGTTGTGGAGTCTCCTTCTCTGGAGACTTTCCAAACTCACCTGGATGCATTTCTATGTGGCCTACCCTAGGTGATCATCCTTTCCCAGGCAGGTTGGACTTGCTGCTCTTCAGAGGTCCCTTTCAACCCATACCATTCTGTGATTCTATGATTCTATTAAAACCATTCCTAGAATTAAAGGCTAGCAATAGTGGCAAAAGTTAGTAAGAATTGGTGAAATGTGAGCAAATCAACTGACACAAAATCTCAGAAGGACACAAAGCCACACAATTTCTTCCGTTGCCTAAGCTAACAAGTGCTGTGCTTTTAAACCAAATCGCTTCAGAGTTAGAATGTGCCCTGACCTTTGAACAAAAAGTGTTCCTAAATTCACAATGTTCACAGCTGTGGCACAGAAATGTAAAGACTACTGCTGCAAAGGTTTCTAAGCTAAAAAGCCAAGGTCCTGCACAAGTTCTGGCATGAGAAGATATAAAAGGCATTCAAGAGTGACTGTCATATCTTGTTACAAAGTATGAAGCACCAGAGACTTCAAAACAGTAAATGAGACACAGACCAAGTATTAAAAATGTGTTGGGTTTTGGTTGTTGGGGTTTTTTTGTTTGTTTGGTTGGTTTTTGTTGGTTGGTTTGGTTTGGTTTGTTTGTTTAGTTTTGGGGTTTTTTGCTAGTTAACTGAAAGACTCAGTGTGACCCAGTGCTCAGAGACAGCTTCCGAATAGCTGCTGAGCAGCAGCTGGATCATTGCTTTCACATTATCACCAAGGTTGGAAGAGATCGAAGATCATCAAGTCCAACCCGATACCACAGACCTCAAGACTAGACCATGGCACCAAGTGCCACGTCCAAACCCGCCTTGAACACCTCCAGGGACGGTGACTCCAACACCTCCCTGGGCAAACTTTCAGTCCATGATACAGGATTTTTAAGAAAAAGATTTTGAGTGACTTTAGGAGGAAACCCAACTCAACAACAGGAAAGTTATAGACTGCTTGGTTCCTTCAGAGGAACAACTAGACTCCTGCAGAGACGGAATTCTGGTGAAGGGTCCAGAGTACAAGACATAGCTGAGGGACCTGGGGTTGTTTAATCTGGAGAAGAGGAGGTTGAGAGGAGACCTCAATGCTCTCTACAACTCATTGAAAAGAGGTTGGAGTGAAGTGGGGGGTCAGTCTCTTCTCCCTAGTGTGAGGTGATAGAACAAGAGGAAATGGCCTGAAATTGTGCCAGAGGAGGTTTAGGAAAACTTTCTTTGCTGCAAGAGTGGCCAGGCGTTAGAACAGGCTGCCCAAGGAGATGGTGAGTCACTGTCCCTAGAGGTGTTCATGAAACGTGTGAACATGATCACATATTGACATGAGCTAATGACATGGTGGTGCTAGGGTGATGGTTGGACTGGATGATCTTAGAAGTGTTTTCCAACCTAAACAATTCTGTTTCCCCTTGCATAAGGAGGAAGGAACAGCACAAAAACCAACCAACCAACCAAAAAGCACTGGACATTTGAACAAGCACTGAATCCTGGAACATGGGACAGACTCATGATCCACTTTACAGAGTTCACACCACCCACAGCAATAGAGCACATTTCCTTCTGCATCTTAATCAGAGACTACAATCAAATTCCAGGGAAAAAAACCCCACAAAACAAAACAAACAACAACAAAAAAAAAAAGAGTAGCATTTCCTCATGCAAGCAGGAGAGATGAGTTAATTTCCCTCTGGTCACACTGTAACCTCACTAAAGCAGGCATCAAACAAAATACAGTTTCTAGGGCTTTGGGCATCCTGGATTTGAAAGCTCCAGTGGAGCAAAGCTCCAGACAAACTACATGTAATGGGAGCATGTACTACATGTAATAGGAGAATGTAATACAGCTCTTCCTTTGTGTCCCCATCTTCTGACAATTATTTACAAGTTACTTATAGATTTGCCAGTTGACTGAAAGAAAAGAAGCCTCCTGGATATTCCTAGATGAAAAGAAGACACTGATTAAAAATAGAACCATAATAGTAGAAAGGTTGGAAAAGACCCATAAGATCATCCCTTCCAAGCATCAATCCAAGTCCACCATGCCCCAAAGTGGCAAATCTACACTTTTTCAGGCTGCAAACTCCTACTGTCATATTCTTTGTACCCCTAAAATACTCCAACATTTAAGTTTCTCTAATGAATCACAAAAGGAAACTTTCAGGATATTGGATTACTGTAACTGGAAAAATGTAGAAAAAAAGATGAAAAACCACTTTGCTAATTTATTATTTCTTTCTTTCAGGGATCTTCAAAAGGGGAAAAAAAACCAAACATCTGAAACTAGAAGGAAAAAGGTGCTCTGAATCTCTAGTAACAAGAATACCTTCAACTTTTTTTGGTATGCAAGCATTTCAAGTGTCACACAATATCTCCTCACAGTTGTTTTTATTAGACTCTTTCCAAAGGCAAAACAAACTGTAACTCTTAATCTCATACCAGAATAGCCAGCTTTAAGATTAAAGCATTTACTCTCCTGTCATAAAGATGTCTTTGGCCCCATTTTGTTTATCCAATATTTTATCCACTGCTTTAGTTGCCCTGTACATAACAGAATTAACTAATTCCACTGCATATTCTGGATTGTCTTGCAGGGAGAACAGAACATGAGAAACATATGAAGAAACAAACTACACCTAGAGTCTGCCACAAATTCATGGGGTCTTACACAAATGAGGGAGATGCTGTAAGAAGAAGAATCCATAGCAGACCCTTTCAGAACATCAAAAAGATGTCTCTGTTATCAAAACAAACTTACAAATACCTCCTGTACTTCATCCTACCAGTCACCCACGGTATTTCATAATATCAGTGAAATTTTAACCCAACCTAACTCAGAATAAAGCATTCTCTCTTTTTTTACTTTTCTGGGTTTTTTGGGTTTTGTTTTTTTGTTGGTTTTTTTTGTTTGTTTGTTTTTTTGTTTTTTGTTTTTTTTTTTTTACAAAGTAAGCAAAGTAAGAAAGGAGACTAGAAGGGAAAAGAGGAACACAGAGCAGGGAGGATGTATGGGGTGGGGGATGACATGAATTTCAAATAAGGTAAGATCAACTGGCCAGATCATGCCGATTCCCAAAAATCTGCCTCAAAAGGTCATCGACAACAACTATCAACTTAATAGTCATTAAACCAAAGTGCCAAGTCCACATGTTTGTTGAACACTTCCAGAAATGGTGACTCCATCACCTCCCTGGGCAGCCTGTTCCAATGTCTGACCACTCTTTTCATAAAGAAAATTTTCCTAATCTCCAACATAAACCTCCCCTGGCACAATTTCAGGACATTTCCTCTTGTTCTATCATCTGATACTAGGGAGAAGAGACTGACTCCCACTTCAACCTCCTTTCAGGGAGTTCACAGTATCACAGTATCAGCAGGGTTGGAAGAGACCTCAAAGATCATCAAGTCCAACCCATTACCACAGACCTCAAGACTAGACCATGGCACCAAGTGCCACATCCAAACTCACCTTGAACACCTCCAGGGACGGTGACTCCACCACCTCCCTGGGCAGCCCATTCCAGTAGCCAATGACTCTCTCAGTGAAGAACTTTCTCCTCACCTCCAGTCTAAACTTCCCCTGGCGCAGTTTGAGATTATGTCCTCTTGTTCTGGTGCTGGTTGCATGAGAGAAGAAGGTAACCTCCCCTTGGCTACAACTACCCTTCAGGTAGTTGTAGACAGCAATAAGGTCCCCCCCTGAGCCTCCTCCTCTCCAGGCTAAACAATCCCAGCTCCCTCAGCCTCTCTTCATAGGGCTTGTGCTCGAGGCCTCTCACCAGCCTCGTCACCCTTCCTGGACACGTTCAAGCACCTCAATGTCCTTCTTAAATTGAGTTGTAGAGAGCAATGGTGTCTTCCTTTAGACTGCTTTTTTTCAGACTAAACAATCCCAGGTCCCTGAGTGAGCTTTGGTGAACTCCTCACCAAACCTGTTCTCCAGACACTTCATCAATTTTGTTGCCCTTCTCTGGACATACTCCAGCACCTCAGCGTCCTCGTAGTGAGCTACCTGAAAGTGAATGCAGGATTTGAGGTTCAGCCTTATCAGTGGCCAGTACAGGGGCACAATCACTTCCCCGTTCTTGCTGGTCGCACTATTGCTGATACAGGCCAGGATGCTGTTGGCCTTCTTGGCTTGATCAGCACTCTGATGGCCTAGTCAGTAATCCTGCAGTGACACCAATTCCCTGTCTGCAGGGGACACAGAGAAGTTTTTGCCTCTCAGCATACAGGGATTCTCCCATGTAATTAACAACGAAAACTAAAGCAATAGGTGAAATTTCTATTTAAATTCCAAAGCTGGCTAAAGGCCCAGCTCCCACAGAACATCAAACACCTTTGTTCAGAGTATCCAGTAGCCACAGGTGCTTCAGAAGAAGATCCAAATAACACCAAATTCGGTAGATAGCAACTTGTAATAAATAAATCTTTCTTACTCTTACTTCAAAACTAGGAACACAAAGGAAAGGAAGAAGGTATGTTGGCTTGAAGAGAAGCAGTTCTGCTTCTTCATTCATAGAATCAAAGAATGCATTGGGTTGGAAGGGACCTTCAGAGGTCATGTTGTCCAATCCCCCTGCAGTGAGTTGAGACACCTCCAACTAGATCAGGTTGCTTGGGGCCCCATCAAGTTTGATCTTGAATGTCTCCTGGTATGGGGCCTCCATCACCTCCCTGGGCAAACTATTTCAGTATTTCACCACTCATTGTACAGAACTTCCTCCTATGTTCCACCTCAATCTATCCTGCTCTAGTTTAAAACCATTGCCCCTCATTCTATCGCCACCAGCTCTTGGAAACATCTAGTATTTCACTGAAGTTTTACTTAAACAGTTTCTAACAAGCTGCATAATCTACCCCAATCTTACAATACAGGGTTGAAAAAACATTTTTAAAGCACGTGCAACCAGTAAATAAGAAGGAGATGTAAACAATTTTACAAGAGTCTTGATTTGGGTTACAAGAGAGGGAAAAAAAAATTAATAAGAAAAATCTCTAGAGAAATGTATCATTTTATATCATTGTTTAAATTAATCCTATGCACCAAGTTGGGGGGGAGATCTTAATCTCAAAGTACTGCAAGAAGCTGATATTGTATCATTATGATGTTTGCAGTGGTGATCCTTAAGGTGTAGCAGGTACAGCATGTTGCGGTGCCTGCAACGTGAAATAGAAGCATGGTTATCTCCTGACAAAAAGCAGTTTTCTTCTGCACATCCTTGTGCCTCTCATTTCCATCCTTTCATTTCACAAAGCCAAAGTATTCTCAAGAGACCAGCTTCACAGCACCAAATGTAAAAGAGATTTAATCTTCAGTTTTATGGGGATTTAAAGTCACAAACACTCTGCTAGGCGTGGGCCTGCATGTTATCTTTTATTTATTATGCATACATTTATTGCTGTTAAGTTTGTAAAAAAACTTAGTGTCATTTAATGACATGGAAGAGGTGTTAGCTTGAATTGCTTATGGCTCTATAATCTCTTTCAAATCAAAACTTTGATTTATCAAAGTAAAAAAATAGATTGATGCAATCCAATTTCTAGTTTCTTGTTTTGCCATCACTCCTATGCCCAAAATTCCTGTGTACTGCTCCCATCCAGGCTTGCACTGATGTTCACAGACATCTAAAGGCTCTCCTAGAACATTTCAGGCCTGTGTGTTTATATCTCTCAACAGAGAGTATCTGAAGAATTCACAAAGCAAAAGCACAGTTTAAACCCATGAGAACAAACCACAGTAGCCAGTAAGACTTAAGCACGACATTAAAACTTGTCAGGTGTCCACACAAATCAGTCATGCAAATAAACATAAGCAAGCATTTATCTCTGCTTTTACTTAAATTCTCTTTGTGGGTTTTTTTTCCCCTTCATATTTGAAGTAGGGTCAGCAGATGCATAATTTTGCATTTCATAAATTAGATTATTTTTGTTGACACAACAGACGTTGTAGAAGAGTGACTATGACAGAGTTGGAAATCACAGGCAACAAAAATGCTCAAGGCCTTTCCAAGCACATGGGAGGCAAATTATCCATTTTTTTTTTTTTTCAACTAATGCATTTTAGGTTAGCTTAAGATCATACTAAGAAGAATCTAGTTATTACCTCATTGTTTATATAAGTGCCTACTTGCTGTGAAAGTCAAGGGCAATGCAAAAGAATTGCATTGCAGAAAATATCTAAACATGCAAATGCATTCAAACCCTCCAGGGACCAATAACACTGTCCAAGGAACCAGCCTGGCAGAAGCTAAACTTCAAACCAAAACCATTTGAACAAATACCTCTCCAACAATCTTATCTTTTAAAAATGTGATAACTTTTGCGGTCTTCTTTTATATTTAATATGTGCAAACAGTCACAGAATTGTAGAATGGCTTGAGTTGGAAAAGACCTTGAAGATCATCTAGTTCCAACCCACCTGTTGAGGGCAGGGACAGTTTCCACTAGACCAGATTGCTCAAAAGCTTGTGCAGCCTGGTCTTGAACACTTCGAGAGGAGAGTGTGAAGGTTTGGGAGTTCCCCGCCCCCCACACTTGTAAAATGACCCAGACTAGCACTCAGTCGGCTGGAAGTTAAATGATGAAGCTCTATTTACAGCTTTGCACAATGTACAGCAAATATTTACACTATATACACAATATTTACAGAAATATACAAGTAAAAGGTAATACAGCAACACAACTCCCCTCCCAGAAATCAGAGACCCCAGGAGGGGCTCCCAACCTTCCACCTTCTCCCCACTCCTGTACCTTTCCCCAAGGTTTGCCTTACGTGCAAGGTAAATTAGGAGGATCAGCCAAGGGGTTAGAAGAAAAGTGGTTAGTGAGGATTAATCAGCAGAGGACCCAAAGCCCAGAAGCTGCTAGATCCCACCAGCAGCTCCTGTTCCAGCAAGAGCCAGAGAGAGACTGACTTATCTATTGTTTTGGTTAGTGTTCCCAAACAATTCTCCAGCAAGCGTATGAGTGAAGTAGACATCATGATGTTTTCCTTTCACAGCCTATAGTGCAATTTTCTCTATTAAAATATTCTAATTAGCCTCAAACCAGCACAGAGGGGCATCCACAACCACTCTGGGAGACTTGTTCCAGCATCTCACTCTCATAGCAAAGACTTCTTCCTCATGTCCAATCTAAATCTACCCTGCTCTAAAAACCATTGTTCCTCATCATATCACCACATGCCCTTATAAAATGTTGTTCCTCAGCTTTCTCGTGGCCCCCTTCAAGTATCTGAAGGCCCTGTATGGTCTCCCTGGAGCTTGCTTTGCTCCAGGTTGAACAGACCCAACTCCCTCAGATTGCTCTCGTAAGAGAGGTGCTCCAGATGTCTGATTATCTCTGTGGCCATCCTCTGAACTCACTCTAGCAGATCCATGTCCTACTTGTATTAGGATCTCCAGAGCTGACTCCATGTAAGGTCTCACAAGATCAGAGTAAAGTTGCAGAATCACCTCCTTTCCCTGCTGGCCATGCTTCTTTTAATGGAACCCAGAACGTGGTTGTCTTTTTGGGCTACCAGTGCATGTTGTTGGATCATGTGGAGTGCCTCATCAAACAGCACCACCAAGTCCTTCTCTGCAAGGCTATTCTCAACCCACTCTTCACCCAGCCTGGATTTGTGCTTGGGATTGTCTCAAGCCAGCTGCAGAACCTTGTGCTTTACCTTGTTGAATCTCATGAGTTTGGTAAGAGTACACCTCTCAAGCCTGTCAAGGTCACCAAAAACTGACACATGAACAGGGAACAGAGCAAAACTGTGAAATCAACTAACAAGGACTGGACTCCATTTGGTGAGGGGGCAACCAAACAGTAGTGTATACAAGGACAGTCTAATGGTTTGATTACTTCTCTAATAACAAAGAATTTGATCCCTGGTTATGCCAAAAGGCTTTTCAGTACTTTTGCTTTGGATTCCTACTCAAGCCGAACATCCATGAAGAAAAAATAAACCAAAACAAACAAGCAAACAACGACAAAATAACAACATAACACCCACCCCACCCTCCCCCCCCCCAAAAAAAAAAAAAAACCCAAACCCACCACAAACCAAACACAAAGAAATCCTCAACAAACAAAACACCACACAGACAAACCAAGTAAATGCCAAGGCAGTCTAAAGCCAAGCACCAAAAAAAAAAAGCTATGAAAAATACTGTCTCAAACAGAGTCTGTGTAGAAGACTGTGATATCCACAACTGTTTTGTTTATAAGGCAAACACATTTTTCCAGGAGGGTTTTCACATTTCCTCTGCCACCAAAGGAAAATTCATTCAAATCTCCTATTACCTCAAAAAGCATCCTAATGACTGCTAAACAAATGAAAGGGAGATGTAAGAACTTCCTGGACCTCTCTGGGGATGGTATCTATTACTTTATTTTGTTTTTTTAATTCAACGTCCATAAAGGAGTGTTTGATTTTGTGTAAAAGGATTGAGGAGTGCAGACAAAAAAATGAGTCAGTCTGAAAATCATAGAACCATAGAAAGGTAAGGTTGAAAATGACCTCAAGGATCATCTAGTTCCAACCCCCTGCCATAGGCAGGGACACCTCCCACTAGTACAGATCACTCAAGGTCTCATCCAACCTGGTCTTGAACACCTCCAGGCAGGGAGCATCCACAACCTCCCTGGGCAACCTGTTCCACTACCTCACCTCCTTCACTGTAAAGAACTTCCTCCTGACATCCAGTCTAAATCTCCCCTCTACCAGTTTAAACTCATTGCCCCTTGTCCTGTCATTGCAAGACCTTGTCAATAGTCCCTCCCCAACCTTCCTGTAGGCCTCCTTCAGGTAAGACTACCACAGGTTCTCCTCAAAACCTTCCCTTCTCCAGGCTGAAGAGCCCCAACTCTCTCAGCCTGTCCTCATAGGAGAGCTGCTCCAGCCCTCTGATCATCTTTGTGGCCCTCCTCTGGACCCACTCCAACACTTCCATGTCCTTCCTGTGCTGAGGGCTCCAGGAGTGCACGCAGTACTCCAGGTGGGGTCTGAGGAGAGCAGAATAAAGGGGTAGAATCCCCTCNCAGCCTGTCCAGGTCCCTCTGGATGGATCCCTGCCCTCTAGCAAGTCGACTGTGCCACACAGCTTGGTGGCATCTGCAAACTTGCTGAGGGTGCACTCGGTGGATTGGTTTTTTTTTTACCTATTTAGTTTTGGTTTAATTTGATCATGTCAGTTGTCTGATCCTCCAAAAAAACCCAAAAATACAAACCCACCCCCCTCCAAAATCCAAAGCACAAATTAACTAGCACTGTAGCTTATATAATTAGATACATATTATAACACTTTCCTCATTGTATATACACAATTTAACAGGAAGACAGATAACAAGAAGAAAAAGATAATGCTTTGGGAGTAAGCCACAGTGCCTGGGTAGAAACAAGAGCCTACAGAACATGCACAAAGCTAGGCAGTTTTAGAGAAGACATTTAACCTTGCCATTAGATAGTTTTCCTCTAATGGAGACAGAAGAACAAGTCCTTACCATCCAAATTGTTCTTCTGGCTAACACAGACACTTACCAGCAGAATGACTGGTGTACCAGATCTGATTCATCCTATAAAGTTTCACAGAATCACAGAGTGATAGGAGTTGGAAGTAACCTCTGGAGATCATCAAGTCCAGCCTTCCTGTCAAGACCAGTTCACCTTAAAAATGTCACACAGGAGCATGTCCAGGCAGGCATGGATGTCTCCAGAGATGAAGACTTCACCGCTTCTCTGGGCAGCCTCTCCCCGTGCTCCAGCTCCCTTCAGTTAAAGAAGTTCCTCCTCATATTTAGATGGATTTCCTTATGTTCAAGTCTTCCAATCTTCCTGATACTCACCCTTTAAGCATCAATTAGCATTGATGAGACCCCATCTCAGTTTTCTCTTTTCCAGATTCAAAAGACTCAATTCTCTTGGTCTTTCCTCACAAGAAAGGTGGCATAAGGGCAGAGGGCATAAGAAAGGTGTTCCAATCCCCTAAGCATCTTTGCAGTGCTTTTCTGTACCATTTCCAGTAAGTTCCTGTTCTTGAACCAGGGAGCCCAGAACTGGATACTACACTCCAGATCTAGCCTCACCAGGGCAGAGTGCAGAGGGACGAGAACCTCCCTTGACCTGTTTGCCGCACTCTTCTTGGTGCAGCCCAAGATACCTTTGGCCACAAGGGCACATTGCTGGCTTACTGTCATCCTGTTGTCTGCCATACCATGAAGTTTTATTTATGCCATCTCTGTGTATTCATCATTGTCAGTTCTTTTCCAATATGAGGTATGATGAGACATTTTTCTACAATATTTGTATTTTGGCCAGTGCTTGGTATGTGGGAATTCAAACTACTGATCAACACTCAGAAATCATGGAGCCCTGCCTGTTCAGCGGTATGTAGTCATAGAATCATTACTGTGGTTGGAAAAGATCTCAAGGAAGCGAGAGATAATCATAGAATGCATTGGGTTGGAAGAAACTCTGGAACATCTTCTCCAATTCCCAGTGTCTGTTTCACTGCTTGAAATAAAGGGAACTTTCAATGCTAATGAGGAGAGGCCTCAAGCTTTCTACACAAAGTAACCAAACTACCCTACAAATGGCAGAAGTGCTAACACTTACCCAGTTTGAATGCAGAAGTTTGGAAGTGAAACTCAGACTTCAGTGAGTAATAATAGTGGTAATAAAATGGCATCCTGAATCCATCAGCCAATATACAGAAACAATACAACAGACTCTCCAAGCCAACCTAAAGAGAGATCAGTAAATATTCAACCAAAGTACCTGTAGCTAACTGGGTTTCTCACATTTTTTGCATGAATAAAGTGATAATGGATAGTGAAAGCACGCTCACATCTGAGGTTTTTTTTTTTTCCACAAGTCTAAAGAGATATTGACCTACTTGCACATATTGCCTGCACAATTACCTAACAGCGAGATTGAATACACCCCCAACAAGTTTGCTGATCATACTGAGCTGAGTGTGCATTTGATAAGACTGAAGAACAAGATACCATCCAGAGGGACCTAGACAGGCTACAGAAATGGGCTGAGAAGAATCTCATAAGGTTTAATAAGACAAAGCACAAGGTCCTGCACCTGGGTAAGAGCAACCCCTCCTATCAGTTCAGGTTGGGGGATGATAAGAATGAGAACAGCCCTGCAGAGAAGGACTTGGGGGTACTGGTGGGTGAGAAGCTGGATATGAGCCAACAATAGGTACTTGCAGCCCAGGTCAATGGCATTATATCCACCATGGCCAGCAGGTCAAGAGAGGTGATTCTGCCCCTCTCCTCTGCTCTGGTGAGACCTCATCTGGAGCACTGTGCAGCTCTGAGGTCCCCAAGAGAAGAAGGGTAAGAATCTGCTGGAGTGGGCTCAGAGGAGACCCACAAAGATGATCTGAGGACTGGAGCACCTCTCCTATGATGACAGGCTGAGAAAATTGAGTCTGTTCAGCCTGCAAAATCGAAGGTTCCAAAGAGAGACCATACAGCAGCATTTCAATATCTAAAGGGGACCTACAGGAAGGCTGGGGAAGCAGTGTTTGGAAGGACTTGAATAGGACAAGGGGTAATGAGTTTAAAATGGAGCAGTTTGGATTTAGGTTGTACATTAGGAAGAAGTTCTTTACAATGAAAGTGGTGAAATAGTGGGTTGGAGATATCTCTGCTGAATTCAGAGGGCTGGGATAAGATGACCTTTAAGCATCTCTTTCAACCTGATGCAATCTGTGAATCTGTGATACTACTACCTTTACATATTTTGCCAGTATGAGAGAGGAAGGAGAGTGAAAAAAACCTAACTTTTTTCTGAGGAAGGAAAGAGCCTTTATTATCTCAGCCACATCCCAATGCAGTTTTCCCTTTTTTTGTTTCACTCTTAATGTTTATGAGAATGTCAGTAAAGATCTTTACCAAAAGATGAAATTGTATCATTTCCATTTCAGTGAATGCAAAGCTTTTATTTGTACAAAACCTCATGTTTTCCCATTAGACCCTTGAAAGGAAGGGGGGGGGGGGGGGGGAGAAAAAAAAAA
>VWZE01007388.1:297695-311590 GCA_013396675.1 Eubucco bourcierii | reverse complement strand
TGACAAAGGGCAATTGGTTTAAACTGAAAGAAGGGAGATTCAAACTAGATGTTAGGAAAGGATTTTTTACAGTGAGGGTGGTGAGACACTGGAACAGGTTGCCCAGGGAGGTTGTGGCTGCTCCCTCTCTGAAGGTGTTCAAGGCCAGATTGGATGAGGCCCTGAATGACCTGTTCTAGTGCCTATGGCTGGGGGTTGGAACTAGATTGTTGAGGTCCCTTCCAACGTAAATCATCTGAAGGTTGGAGCAGTAGAGATGAATCATTCATGAATCATTCTTACAGCAAAAGGCCATGCAGACAAGTTGGTTGTGATAACACCAGACAATGGTCAGAAGTGCCAGCAACCAGCAAGAAGAAACAAAAATCCTGCTCTAAGAACAAAGCAACTGAAGGGGAGGAACATCATCTTAACTGTTTCACTGCTCTCTGTACCTTTGGCTATGCCTCTCTTACCCCAACTGGATGCTTAGAAACTTGATTTGAATTGAAAGAGCACAGATCCTGAAAACAAACAACAGGATTTCCACAGTGTGCCTCATTAATGCTATCTTCTCACTTTGTCTTCAAAGGCCCTGTCAGAAAGTTCATCCTCAGGGGTCACTCCATCCACCACCACACAACTCAGAGCAGGGTGCACTTATTCCTTCCACTCTACTTCCCACTTCAAAGCCTACAAGATAGTCAGCAGAAGGATTGAAATGACAACTTAAAATGTTGAGTTCAGGAAGAAACGTGTCAGAGAGAAAGGAGGGTAAATAAAACAATGCCTAATAGGAAAGCACTGGCAGAGCTGAGAGATTTTTAATAAAAGTAGTAGTAGCTTGGATTCAGAAATCCCAGACAAAAATCTGACCAAAAGGATTACTTTTTATCTGATTCAGTTTAAGTACTGGAAAAAGGTCATATTTCTTTTTGCTACTGAGGAACAGGTTCAGTGACCACTCTGTCAGAAATCCTTCATCACACCTATCAGTTCTTTGCTTCCTATTAGCTCCATTATCATCACTTTGAGCATCAGACATCTTTCCTCTGCACAGTGATGGGTTTGGTACATCCTCTACCAAGCTGCCCCTGCCCTCTAATCTAGGGTCCTCTTCCCACACTGTATTTCTGGGTCCCCACCCTACCACCCTACATGCCATGGTTTCTCATGGGTCCCCATACCTCAACAGAGACCACATATGAATATCAAGAGTTTTTGGGTCATTTCCCTCAGCATGGATTCTTTGCTGCTCTTCTTGACTTGGCAGCATGTATTGGACATTGCTTCTCTATTCAGATAATCTGAAAGGATTAAAGAGTCATCCAGGTCAACTGATGGTTCACTGTGGTGAATCAGCTGGAGAAAAGGTATGAGAAAAGCAGTGGTGCAAAATATTGTCATGTGCAAAGCCTGGAAAGTGCAGATGTTGGAAGAGGATTCTGACATGAAGAGGCAGTTTGGGATACTGAGCAAAGGTACAGCTCTGAGGAGAATTAACCTGTGATACAACTACAGTAAGTTAAAATTTACATTAATTCTTCAGATCATTCTAACTGGAGCACACATTAGACACTGGCTGTTGTACTCCTCAAGGTAGAAGCTTGCACCTAGAAAGACCAGAGACAATATGAAATGAAGTAAGTGTCACAGGAAGAAAAGATACGGAGACAGTACAGCAAGTTCCATTCCATGTTCAAGTCTCTTCTTGCACATATATATATATATTTTTTTTTTAAATTTTTTTTTAAGTTGGCTGTAACATAAATATCTGGATGCATTTAGGGAAATAACAGTATTTTTTTCCATACCATTGTTGAACAAGCATTTGCCTTCTTTCAGTCATGCCAACAGGCTTAGGATCATAGAATTGTTTCTGTCAGAAAACATCTCCAAGATCATTGAGACCAACTGTCCAGTGGAGACCACCATGGCCATTAAACCATGTTCCAAAGCCCCACATCCACACGTTTCTTGAATAGTTACAGGGATGGTGATTCCAGTACCTTCCTGGTCAGCCTGTTCCGATGCCTGACCACTCTTTCAAGAAAGAAATTTTTCCTAATATCCAACCTAAATTGCCTCTGGCACAATTTCAGGCTGTGTCCTTTCATTCTATCACCTGATACTAGGGAGAAGAGAATGATCCTCACCTCGCTATTTAGATAAAGATGACTGAGAGAGAAAAAAAAATATCTCCTGTAAGTCACACCAGCAGAAAATCCATGCACTTGAAGTAACATTTCTATGGGTTTATACCACCAAAACCACAAGACAAATCTGTATCACAAAGCAAGGCAGAAGAGGAAAGAGGAGGACAGGGGAAGGACAGAAAGGGTGCTTCTCAGTCCACTCTTTTAAACAACATAAACCATTTATATATCTCTGTCTCATGCTCTGTCTTTGACTCCTCATTTCCTAGAGCTCACAGTCTCACCACTACTGCTAAGTCACTACCACTAAACCATGTCCCTAAGCACCACATCAATGTGCCTTTAAAATATCTCTAGGGATGGTGACTCTGCCACCTCCCCCAACAGCCCATTCCAATGTCTGACATGATAAATTAATTCCTTAAAGTCCCTCCCAGTGCTTCTGGTAATGTCTTAACAACAACTGAGTGTGACAAGAGATACATTACCCATTAATCATCTGCATAGTAATGTACATACTACCTGCAAGGAATTAGTAAATACAGATCATAGAAGCATGGATTCATAGAATCATTCAAAGTTGGAAAAGATCATCAAGACCAACTGTAATCCAGCTATTGTGACCACTACACTGTACCCTGAAGCTCCACATCTATGTGTTTCTTCAACCGCTCTGAGGACTGTGACTCCAATAACTCCCTGGGGAGCCCATTGCAATGCCTGACCACTCTTTAAGGAAAGACTTGACAGTCCCCTGGCACAACTTAAACCCATTTCCTCTCATCCTATCAGTAGTTACTTGGGAAATAAGACCAAACCTAGTCTCCCTACAACCTCCTTTCAGGTAGTCATAGAGACTGGTAAGATCAGGAAGAGTGTAGAGACTGAAATCAGCTGTAGAAGTTCACTTTCCACTCATAGTAGTTCTGCTAAAGCATCAGAAATCAGATAGATTTTGTAATTAGTGGCCCTGCTGAGGCACACTGTAAGACATAGAATCATAGAATGCACTGGGTTGGAAGGTACCTCCAAAGGTTATCTCATCCACCCTGCCCTGAAGTAACAGGAACACCCCTAACTAGATCAGGTTTCTCAGAGAGCTGACTGTCTCCAGGGATGGGGCCTCCATTACCTACTTGGGCAACCATTTCCAATGTTCCACCACTAAGTGAAGAACTCCTACTGTACAAACTAAGTCTACCCTTCTCTAGTTTAAAACCATTGCCCCTTGCTCTATTGCTACATGCCCTTGTAAACAGTTCCTCCCCAGATTTCTTGTCAGTCCCTTTCAGGTACTGGAAGACCTCTATAAGGTCTCAGTACAGTGTAAGGCTTGCCTCGTGTGGTAGTTTGAGGGGTTCTCAGGTTCCCTTAAGAAGACCTGGTTGTCCACAGAAATCGCAGTTTTGTTAGTCGATCCCATAAGTCTGCTACCGCTTTATAAGTGGGCAGCACAGTCAAATCTTTCTCTCTTTTCTTTCCCTTCCTTTCAGATCTCCAGAGAGAGTCTTATCTGTGGCAACTATGTGGGATCAAACTTGTCTGTGGCCTTCAAGACCGTGACTGCAGCGATTTCCCAGTTGCACAATTGTAGGGTATTGTTGCGGAGTTATCAGATATAGTAGAGTCACACGACACCCAGGACCGCTGGAGATGGAGTGAAGGATGACGCGAGATGAGATGATGAGCCAGTATCAATGGGATACATCCAAGGTTGCCCATTTATTGAACACGAGTGTGCCCTTACATACCTCTTAACAGACTATGAGGGTTAGCTCATCGTTATGCAATTGGCCCAAATTGTTAAGAGACAAGTTATTGCCATTAACTGATTGGTTTAAGTCCTTAAGGGGCAAGCTGTGAGGGCACCAAGTGGTTGGTTCATCACTATCTGTTCAGACACCTCTCGAGAGTCGTTGTTTTGGTTTGAATCTCCTGCCGTTGGCCATTGTTCATTTCTCCTGCCAGGCAAATGTCCTTGGCCCTTTGGATAACCTTTTCATGTAGCCTGTGAAGTTTCAGCTCACAATCAGCAGTTAGCACAGCTTGGGTTGCTCACACGTTCAGTTAATACAAAGTGTTTCCCCACAAACAATCGTGGCCTACTTGGGCCTATTGGGAGGGGGAGAAGACTTTGGAGGAATTCTCACGTCTCCTATATCTGTATCAGGTGTTAAGGATTCATGTATGCCACATCTTTTTTTCACCTTTAAACACACCTTTCTGTACTCCTCTCCGATTCAATATGAACATTATTATTTTAATGCCTTCTGTCAAAAGTAAAATAATCAAATCTGTCCACCCTTAAACAAGAGCGTTGTCACCCTGTCAGATGTGAATGTTGTCTTAACCAGATAAAAAATTTCAAGTGTTGCTCTACCTTAAACTTGACTTCTGGAATATGTGGGAAAAAAGTCTGTTTAACCGTTCATAGCAGTGTTGCCTCAATAAAAATACAAATATACTACTCCCTACAGTCAGAGATGAATTCCAAGTGTTTGGATTAGGCATAGAAGAAAATATGAATCACAGCATACCAGGCTAGAAGGGGCCTTGAGGATCATTTAGTCCAGCATTTCAATACTGAACATGAGTTCAGCAGCAGGAAGTTACGAAGAGCAGTAGATCTCTGAAAATCATTCAAGTGACACTGAGGGAAATATTAAGTTCCTATTTTTTTGCCAAACCAATTCTAGTAAGCAGTCTGGCCTATTTTCTCCTCCAGGGCTGATTGTTTTGGGTTTTTTTTTCCCTTTTCTTTTTTAATTAATATTATTATTTTATTTCTAAATCAAGCTGAATGCTGTAAGGAGATGGAGAAATTAATTTAAATAACACATCTGCCAATTTTCCACATAGTTCTGGAGGAAAAAACAGACTGACTTCCTTCACAATCATTGCTCTCTACAGCTACCTGAAGGGAGGCTGGGGTGAGATGGAGGTTGAACTCTTCTTCCTACTATTAGGTGATAGAATGAGAGGCAATGGCCTGATATTGTGCCAGGGGAAGAATAGGCTGGATATTAGGAAAAAAACATTGACTAAAAGAGGCATTGGAACAGGCTGCTCAGGGAGGCGGTGGAGTTACCATCCCTGAAGGTGTTCAGGAAATATGTGGACATGGTATTTTTGGACATGGTTTAGCAGCCATGGTGATGTTAGGCTGGTGGTGGGACTCAACAGTCTTAGAAGCCTTTCCCAGCTGGAACAATTATATCATTCTGCGATTACTTCCTGAAGTGTTTATACACCAATGCATGCAGCATGGGCAATAAACTGGGGCAGCCAGAGGTCATTGTGCTACAAGGGAACTGTAGGAGCCATCACAGAAACCTGGTGGTTCGACTCCCACAGCTGGAGTGCTGCAATCAAGGGGTACCAACTTGTCAGAAGGAATAGGCAAGGAAGAAGAAGTGCTGGGGTGACCCTCTATGTCAGGGAGACATACTAACCCATGCACATTAATGAAGGTGATGCTAGGATTGAGTCCTTATGGGTAAGAATCAGGAGTAAGGCCAGCAAGAATGATATTGTGGCAATCTGTTGTAGACCACCCAACCAGGACAAAGAGGTAGATGAAAATTTTTATAATCAGCTGAGAGAGGTTTAGCAATCACTACCTCATGTTCTCATGGAGGACTTCAACTTCCCTGATGTCTGCTGGAAATACAATACAGAAGGGAGAGAACAGTCCTGAAGGTTCCTGGAGTGTGGGAAGGATAACTTCCTGACCCAATTGGTGAGGGAGCCAATGAGGGAAGGTGCCCTCCTAGGCCTGCTTCTTCACTTCTTGGGTAAAGAACTTGTTGGGGAAGTAAAGGTTTGAGACTGTCTGGGGCTCAGTGATCATGAGATGATTAGGTTCATCTCATCATTAGGGGAAACAAGGAGAGGGGTTAGTAAAACTACCACCTTGAACATCCAGAGGGCAAACTTTGGCCTGTTCAGGAGACTGACAAAGTCCCTTGGGAGGCCACCCTGAAGCATATAGGAGTCCAGGGAGGATGGACATACTTAAAAAAGGAAGTCTTAAAGGCACAGGTGCAGGCTGTTCCTGTGTACCATAAAACCAGCCATCAGGGAAGGTGTCTGGCCTGGTTGAATAGGGACTTTTGGTTGGACCTCGAGAACAAAACGAGAGTCTACATCCTTTGGAAGAGGGGACAGGTCTCTCATGAGGACTACAAAACTGTAGGGAAGCTATCCAAGCAGAAGATTAGGAGAGACAAAGCACAGCTAGAGCTCAACCTAGCTACATCTGTTAAGGATAATAAAAAAAATGTTTCGATAAGCCTATTAACAACAAAAGGAGGACTAGAGAAAATCTCCATCTTTTATTGGATGCAGAGGGAAACATAGTGATTAAGGGTGAGGAGAAGGTTGAGATACTCAATGCCTACTTTGCCTCGGTTTTTAGCGCTGGATCCAGCAGTTACCAGTACACCTAGCCTCACAAACTAGCAGTCAGGGAGGGGGATCAGCATGAGTTCACCACAATAAACAAGGAAGTAGTCAGTGATCTGCTATACCACTTAGAGCCACACAAGTCTGTGGGGCCAGATGGGTTACCCCCAAGGGCGCTGAAGGAACTGGCAGGTGTGCTTGCCAAGTTGCTCTCCATTATTTACCTGAAGTCCTGGCTAACTGGGGAGGTACCAATGGACTGGAGGGTAGCAAATGTGACACCTATCTAGGAGGAAGAAAGGAGGAAGGTCATGGAGCAGGCGATCTCAAGCGCTATTACAAAAAGTTATATAGAGGACAACCAAGGGATCAGGTCCAGTTAGCATGGGTTTATAAGGGCAGGACCTGTCTGACAAACCTGATCTTCTTCTATGACAAGATGACAATTATTGAATGAGGGAAAGGCTGTGGATATTGTCTACCCAGACTTTCAAAAAGCCTTTGGCATTGCTTCCCACATAATTCTCATGGATAAACTGACTGCTCATGGCTTGGACCAGCACAACTCTGCTGGATAAAGCACTGCTTGGGCAAAAGGGTCCAAAGGGTGGTGGTCAGTGGAGTTAATTCCAACCGAGAGCCTCTCACAAGTGGTGTTCCTCAGGGCTCAATGTTAGGACCACTTCTGTTCAGCAGCATTATTGATGATCTTGATGAAGACAAAGTCTGTCATCAGTAAATTTGCAGGTGACACCAAGTTAGGTGGGAGTGTTGATCCGCAGGAGGGTAAGGACTTGGGTAGACTGGATTGATGGGCCAGCATTAACGGGGTGAGCTTCAACAAGGCCAAGTACAGGTCCTGCACCAGGGTCATAACAACCCCAAGCAATACTACAGAGTTGAGGAATGTGGCTGGAAAGCTGTCTGGCAGAAAGGGATATGAGTTTCTAATTGACAAGTGGCTGAATATGAGCCAGCTGTGAGCCCAAGTGACCAAGAAAGCCAATGGCATCCTAGTTTGTGTTAGAAATGCTGTGTCCAGCAGGAGCTCGGAGGTGATTGTTCCCTTGTACTCAGCTCTGGTGAGGTCACATCTTGAATGTTGTGTTCAGCTTTGGGTATCTCAATGCAAGAGGGATGTGGAAGTGCTGGAGCAAGTGCAGAGAAGGGCAGCAAAGCTGATGGAGGGCCTGGAGAATGAATCTTATGAAGAGCAAGTGAAGGGGCAGGGGATGATTAATTTGAAAAAGAGGAGGCTGCAGGGAGACCTTGTTGCTCTCTGCAACTACCTGAAAGGATACTGTGGAGATGCTGCTGTTGGTCTCTTCTCACAACTAATTAGTGATTGAATAAGAGGGAATGGCCTCAAACTGTGACTGGATAGGTTTAGACTGGACATTAGGAAAACTTTTTTCATGGAAAGAGTAGTCAGGCATTAGAATAGGCTGCCCAGGGATGTGGTTGAGTCACTAAAGCTGGATGTGTTTCCAGGTCATTTGGATGTAGTGCTTAGGGGTATGGTTTAGGGGTGAACCTTGTAAAGTAGGGTTATCCATTGGACTTGGGGAGCCTGAGGGTCTTTTCCAACCTGCACATTTCTGTGATCCTGTGATATTCACAGTGTAGCATCTAGTATCAAGCAGAAGGAAAAGTGTGCTCCATCTATTTGCATAAAGTATCATTTCATAGTGTATAATGTACTTTTATAGCCACATTATATCAATTATTTACCAATAATAAAAAAAAGTTTTAATAAATGTAACTGTGTTGCTCACACTTATCACCCATTTTAGAATAATTTAAAGCTCATTTCCTCATGCATTGAAATTATCTTAAACTGTGCATGCTGGCAGACACAAAACCTTTTTACTCTATATTTGCAAGATGACATCTGCTCTTTGTTTTCAGATGCAAGATTATTTTAGCATTTTATTTCTTAATCTGTCAAATAACATCATAAAAAAAAAACCAGGGTGTAACACTTACTACTCAACCCCCTGTAGATTATAAATTACAAAAGCTACCCATAAGAATTTACCAAACTTGCATACCAGACAGAAAAGAAATCCTCTAACACTTCTTCCTCTCCTTTATGAAAAGGTCTCCTCTGCTCAAAAAGCTGCAAAGATTTGTGGCATCATGAAAGGAGAAAGCCTGAGGACTGATCATTACTGAGTGCCTGCTGCAGAGCTATGGTGGAAGAGTTTTCCATTACTAGCTGAACTTGCAGTCACAGACTAACAGAATGGTAGGGGTTGCAGAGGACTTCTGAAGATCAAGTGCAACCCCCTTGCCAAAGCAGGATCACCTAGGGGCAAGTCACACTCAGATGGGTTTCTAAAGGCTCCAGAGGAGGAGACTACACAACCTCTCTAGGCTGCTTGCTCCTTGCTCCAGTGTTCCAGCACCCTCACAGCAAAGTTTTTTCTCATCTTGAGGTGAAACTTCCTGGGTTCCAGTTTGTGACTATTGCCCCTTTTCTTGTGACAGGACACCACTGAAAAGAGATTGGGTCCTTCTTGACACCCATTCTTAAGGTATTTGTAAACATTGATTAGATCTTCTAGCCTTCTCTTCTCCAGGTTAAATAGCCACCAGTTATCTCAGCCTTTCCTCATCAGGCAGATGTTTCCAGTCCTTTCATCATCCTCACAGCCTCCTTTGGACTCTTCCCAAGAGTTTCCCTGTCTCTCTCAAACTGGGGAGCCCAGAACTGGACACAATACTCCAGATGTTGTCTCACCAGGTCTACCAGAGTAGAGGGGCAGGAGAATCTCCCTTGACCTGCTGGTCACACTCTTAATGCACCCCAGGATACCTTTTGCATTCTTGGCCAGAAGGGTACATCCTTCTCTCACAGTCAACTTTCTCTCCATCAGGACTTCAAGGTCCTTCTCCATGGAGTTTTTTGGTTGGGATTTTTTTTTTTTCCAACAGGACAATCCCTAACCTGCACTGCTGCAGGAGGTCATTCTTGCCAACCAACTCCATCTTTCTATTACTGAAGGTCAGCCTTGGTTTTGTTTCAATTATGGTTAAGATCAGAAGCAGAGGGCTTTTTAAGAAACATAAGCAAGGTCAATAAAACATGTTAACAGAATGAAGCTCAGTGTCTTTTTCTAGTTAAGTGACTAGAGGAATGGACGAGAGGCTGGACATGAGACACAAGACAAGAGCAATGGACACTTGCAGCCCAGAAAGCAAGCCATGTCCTGGGCTCCATCAAAAGATGCTTGTCCAGCCGGTCAAGGGAGGTGATTCTGCCCCTCTACTTTGCTCTGGAGTACTGTGTCCAGCCCTGGAGCTCTCAACACAGGAAAGACATGGACCTGTTGGGTGGGTCCAGAGGAGGGCTATAAAAATTATCAGAGTGCTGAAGCATCTCTCCTATGAAGACAGGCTGTGAATGTTTGTTCAACCTGAAGCAGAGAAGGCTCTGGGGAGACCTTAGAATGGCCTTCAAGTATCTGAAAGGGGCTACAAGAAAGCTGGAGAGGGACAGTTCAGAAGAGCATGACGGGGTGATAGGATGAGCTAGTTTGAAACAATTATACCACATCTCTAATACAAATTTCTAACACTGCCATTTCTGTTGGTGATACTTTCCATCAGATGATCTCAGGGCTCATTTACAAACTGGGTCAGCATCATTACCCCCATTTTACAGATGAAAAATGAAGGCACTGTAGATCAGCCTGCATTATTAATGTGAACTCTCAACTCTAAATTCATTTTACTGTCACTTTGCTTGAAATATTCATTTGTACCTCTGTGCTGAGGGTATTTTTGTCATGTATTTCTAACATGTGTCAAAAATACCTGGAACATAGTAGGGACCATTTCTACTATTCTCAGAACTCAAAATAAATAAAATAGCACAGCACAAGACTTCTATGCTGCCCTGAAAAATCCATTCTGCCTGCAGCTCACCCTTCACTATAAGCACATCCCACACCCAGCATGTCCCAGCTCCAACATTGCTAGGGAAAGATTACTTCCCTACAGCTCAACCTGTTCCCTCATCCCTAAAATTATTCCTGATGCAGACCACTGTGGCAGTTCAGTTAAAAAATACAGAACTACGATGTGTCAAACTCCATTTAGTTTCATTGCAGGCACAAGTCATATAGAATCATAGAATTGTTTCAGATGGAAAAGACTTCTAGGATCAAGTCCAGCCATCAGCTGACATTACTATGGCCATTAAACCATGTCCTAAAGTGCCATGTCCACACATTTTTTTTAACACCTCCAGGAGCAGAGACTCTACTGCCTACCTGGGCATCCTGTTCCAATGCCTGACTTTTTTTCTAATATCTAACCTAAATCTCTCCCAGCTCTTGAAATCTTTGTTCTCAGGCATCTAGAGAGAACATACTGGTTATGATTTTTCAGGGATGCCTGCTGTGTTCTGGAACCATTTCAGAAGAGAAGTTGGAACATCACATCTGCTTCTTGAGGTGCATTCACATGGGTTTTTCAGTATTCTGAGGAGTTACTAACCAAGGAGAGTTGATCAGGAGCTGCTTGTTTTATAGCACAATGCTGCAAGTCCCTCTTTTTTTTTCCCCCCAAAAATGCTAACCCTTAGAGTTCTCTCATATCCACTGAGGAGTAGGGAAGTGATCACACTTGTGTACTTAGCACTGGTGAGGTTGCACCTTGAATACCATGCCAACTTTTGGGCCTCTCAATAAAAAGAAGACACTGAGTTTTTGGAGTATGTCTGAAGAGCAGCAAAGCTGATGAAGGGTCTAGAGAATGAGTCTTTGGAGGGCATGAGGGAACTGAGGTTGTTTAGTCTGAAGAAGATGAGGATGAGGCGAGAACAAATTGCTCTCTATAGCTAGAGAAGTTGGAGTGAGGTGGGGCTTGGTCTCCTCTTCCTAGGATGAAGAGGGCATGCCCTCAAATTGCACAAGAGGAGGTTTAGGTTAGATATTAAGAAAAGTTTCTTTGCTGAAGCAGTGGTCTGACATGGGAACACGCAGTTCAGGAGGTGGAAGAGTCATTGTCCTTGGAGATGTTTAAGAAACGTGGACATGGCACACTGGGACATGGTTTAACAGTTATGGTGGTATTAGGTTGAGAGTTGGACTCAATGACCTTGGAGTTCCTTTCCAACCAAAGCAAATCTACGATTCTATGGTAAGTTGGCCCAAGTGAGCAGCAAGAACATGGTGCTTCAGCAACCTGATCATCTGAACTCTCTCTTACCTTGAGGCTTGGTTTCCTCTCCAACTCAAAGAGCACCTACATTCTTTCAATTCATGTGCAGGTACCTTGTTTTGCTGCTGCTGGATAGAATGCCGGAGTTATCCCTGCTCCTAAAATGGGCATCAGTGAGCTCCTCATCAAAACCCTGCAGACAGAGACCAAATGACAACAAGCAGGACCTAATGCTAGGCATTATGGTTTCATAAACTACAGTCTCATGGTAACAGTAAAAAATACATCATAAACCCCTGAGATTCCTTCCCAACTTTTCTTCTTGCCCATAACCTAACACATTTATAAGAATTTCAATTGCTGCTGTTGCTAGGAGAACCGCAAGTCTTGGCTCTATGCAGATCTGCAACCTTATCCACCAGATCTCACAAAAAAAGGGTGCTTGCTGCCTAGCACTGTGCAGATATGTGCATCTGATCTTTCAGAGACAAGAAGACCAGCTCATCTTTGGATATCAAAACTCTGCTTGTACACAAATCCACATTGTGCTAGTTTGAGGCTAATTGGAATGTTTTAATAGAGAAAATTACACTATAGGCTGTGAAAGGAAAACATCATGATGTCTACTTCACTCATAGGCCTGTTGACATGTTTAAAAGAAGAACTCAAATCATAGATAAGTCACTCTGGGTCACAGCATCTCGAGCAGTCTAGCACATTCTGGCTTTTATCTGCTGATTATCTCACTAACCACTTTTCTTCTAACCCCCCTGGCCGATCCTCCTCATTCACCTTGTGTGTAAGGCAAACCTTGAGGTAAGGTATAAGGGTGGGGAGAAGGTGGAAGGGTGGTTGGGAGCCCCTCCTGGGGTCTCTGATTTCTGGGAGGGGAGTTGTGTTTCTGTATTCCCTTTAACTGTATTCCCTATTTCTGTACCTATTCCTGTCTATAGTGTATATCTCTGCTTGTACATTGTGCTGAGCTGTAAATAGAGCTTCAGTCCTTAACTTCCAGCTGGCTGAGTTCTAGTCTGGGTCATTTTACAAAATGTGGGGGGTGGGGAACTTCCAAACCATCACACACATGAATCAAAAATAGTGATGATTCTGTAGCTGGGGGTGTTTCCACTGCAGATTTGGAAGTTCTGTAACTGGAGCAGCATGTCCAACACATTGACAGTGCTGATTCTGTCACTTTGCTTTGGCAAGACCCCACCAGCATCCTATATAGAGTTACAGGACCCCCAACACAAGACAGACATGGAGTTGCTGGACTGGATCCAGAGGAGGACTGCAAAGATCATTAGAAGGCTGGAGCAACTCTCCTGTAAAGACAGTCCAAGCGAGCTGGGGCTGTTAAGCCTTGAGAAGTGCAGACTCCCAAGAAACTTTACAACTACATTTCAGTATCTGAAGGAGACCTACAGAAAGGCTGGGGAGGGACTGTTTAGAAGGACTGGTAAAGACAAGGGGCAACAGTTTGAAACTGGGGCAGGGTAGATTTAGGTTGGACGTTAAGAGGAAGTTCTTCACAATGAGAGTAGTCAAGTTCTGGAACAGTTTTTTTCCCAGGGATTGGGTTGGGCCCTGTCTCTGGAGATGTTCAAGATTAGACTTCAGATTCGATGTGAACCTGGGCAGCCTGATATATTTGGAGATGTCCCTGCTGACTGCAGGAGGATTAGAGGAGATGAACTTTGAGCATCCTGATGCAATCTGTGAAAGCCATCTCACATGGAAGCAGTGAAAGAAGGTTAAAAACAACAAAAACAAACAAACAAACTTGAAACCAAACAAACTGTGATGGTTTGGGAGTTCCCCACCCCCCACACTTTGTAACATGACCCAGACTCTGCTCTCATCAGACCCGACCTGGAGTACTGTGTGCAGTTCTGGAACCCTCAGCACAGGAAGGACATGGAAGTGTTGGAGCGGGTCCAGAAGAGGGCTATGAGGATGATCAGGGCTGGAGCAGCTTTCCTATGAGGACAGGCTGAGAGAGTTGGGGCTCTGCAGCCTGGAGAAGAGGAGGCTTCGAGGAGACCTGATAGTAGCCTTCCAGTGTCTGAAGGGGACCTACAGGAAGGCTGGGGAAGGATTATTTACAAGGTCCTGCAATGACAGTACAAGGGGCAATGGATTTAAACTGGCAGAGGGGAGATTTAGACTGGATGTTAGGAGGAAGTT
>VWZE01007388.1:277773-297597 GCA_013396675.1 Eubucco bourcierii | reverse complement strand
ACAAGTTAAAGATAATACAGAAACACAACTCCCCTCCCAGAAATCAGAGACCCCAGGAGGGGCTCCCAACCACCCTTCCAGCTTCTTCCCATCCCTATACCTTACCCCAAGGTTTGCCTTACATGCAAGGTGAGCTTGGAGGATCAGCCAAGGGGTTAGAAGAAAAGTGATTAGTGAGATTACTCAGCAGAGAGGATAAAGAGCCAGAAGCTGCTAGACCGCCCGAGAGCTGTGCCCCTACAGACTGACTGCCTTATCTAATGTTTTGGTTTCTTCTCTTACACATCTCAGCAAGCCTAAGAGTGAAGCAGACTTCACCGTGTTTTCTTTTAACAGCTTATAGTGTAATTTTCTCTATTAAATTATTCCAATTAGGCTCAAACCAGCACACAAACAAAACGCAAAACCAAAAACGACATGCAGAAAAAACCCAAAACTTTAAAAAAAAAATCTTACCCAACAATTACAACATGAACTGAGGAGGCATGAAAAAGCTGAGAGATTTTTTGACAAGCTTCTTGCTTAGCTGCACTTTAGTGATGTTTCACAGAATTGTCAGGGATTGAACTCTAACAGAAAATTGGGCATTTTTCAAGTTTCCAGTCCCTTTTGCTGGGACTGGACATATTAAAGCCACTGGTAGAAACACAAAGCTGACAGAATACCTTTCATTATTATTATTGCCACTGGCATCATTGTCAGAAACATTAATTTGGCTGAGATTTTTCAAAGATACAGAAAAGTAGACTGCAAATTGAAGTTCATGCACCCTTACAGAAAATGCTTAACCTAATGGAAATAAGAAAACCATCCAGCATCAAGAAACTGGTGATTCCTTAGGGTGTGGGTGTGTGACTATTGAGGAGAAAGCAGAGGTCATTTAATTATGTTTTCTGCTTCCCTCATCCTCACCATTTACTGTATCTCGTCTAAAGCACACTCTAGGTCTTGACAACTAAATGAACAGATGCTAGCCTGTTAGTAAGCTTGTTTTTTAAGAATATTCATTGCAGGAAAAAGAATTTTCTGAAAACATATGGTGAGCTAAATATATTGAAAACTTTTCCTCAGCTGGTTTCTTCTGTGGAGGAATATATAGAATGGTAAGGTTGGAAGGGACCTCAAGGATCATCAGGTTACTCAAGGCCTCCTCCAACTTGGCCTTGAACACCCCCAGGCAGGGAGCAGCCACAACNTCTCAGACAGTCCTCGTAGCAGAGCTGTTCCAGCCCTCTGATCATCCTCATGGCCCTCTTCTGGACCTTCTACAACACTTCCATATCCTTCCTGTGCTGAGGGTCTCAGAACTGCACACAGTATTCCTCAACTGAGATGCTCAGAATAGCCAGCATTAAGTCAACAGGTTAAAAAGCTCCAGATAAAAGAGACCAAAACCCCTAGAAAATGAGAAGAACAAGCCAAAAATGTATCTTTTCTGGTTAGTCCTATAAATCTGGTTTTTATAGTGATACAGGTTTATACTCACTGCAGATCATTGCAACAGCAGCCATGTTGATTCAAATCCTGCAAAACCTAACACAAAAATGCTGCAAAGCACCTCACCACCTACAAATCACAGCATTTAATAGATGATCAGGAGTCAGGTTGAATGTTGGAGCCACCTGTGGCATCAAAAATCACACTGAAATTCTGTCTTAGACCACAGGATGGTAGGGGTTAGAAGGGAACTCTGGAGATCATGTCCAACCCCACTGCCAAAGCGGGATCACTTTGGGCAGGCCACATAGGAACACATCCAGGTGTGGATCCAGGTTTGGAAAGTCTATAGAGAAGACTCTGCAATCTCTCTTGGTCAACCTGCTCCAGGACTCCACCACCCTTGAAGCAAAGGTTTTCCTCATGTTGAGGTGCAATTTCCTGTGTTCCAGTTTCTGTCCATTGCCTCTTGCCCTATCACAGGACACCAATGAAAACAGACTGGCCCCTTCTTGACACCCATCCTTAAAGTATTTGCAACATTGATCAGATCTCCTCTCAGCCTTCTCTTCTCCAGGCCAGTCTGCCCCATGTCCTCAGTCTTTACTCATCAGATAGGTATTTTCCAGTCCTTTTATCATTCTAATGGACTTCATTGAGCTTGCCCTAGTATTTCCCTTTCTCTTGTGAACTGGGACTCCCAGAACTGGACCAAATAGTCCAGGTGCGCTCTCACTAGTGTAAAGGAGAGAAGGAGAACCTCTCTTCACCTGCTGGCCACACTCTCCTTAATGCTCCCCAGGATACCATTGGAACTCTTGGTCATAAGGGAGCGTTGCTCATTCATATTCAAGCTACAGACCACTCAGACTTCTTTCAGCAAAAGTTACTTTCTTTCAGCAAAAAGTCCAATCTATGAATATAACAATGCATGCCCCACCTCAGCATACAGCCTTCTCCTGACAGCAGTGTTAGACAACACCAGAGCCTTTCTTGTCTCTAAGGAACATTCTCTGCAGATCATCTAATCATAAGAGCAGGAAAAGCCTGATCCTTAACAGCTGAATAAATATTTCATTATTTCTGTAGCAGCAAGCTAAAGATAAAAGCAAAGGATGTTAGCCATGCATAAGTAGGTAGGATAAAATACTCTGCATTGTGTTAGGTTCTTGATCTTCACAAAAGGATTTTTTAGCAGATGACTAAGCACAGTAAGTGGCATAGTCACTGGGATTAATTTAAACAACTGCAACATCCAGTTCTGAGCTATCTGAGAACCAAAACATTAGAAGTGATAGGGGAGAGTTTCATCTAGCAGGAAAAACACGGAGCCTTTTTGCTGTATCAGCAAAGGGCAGGGGTAGGACCCAAATATACCTGTCCTATTTTTGTTCCATTTTGTCCTTCCCAAAGGTCCCAACTCTGACACTGCAATCCCAAGCAACAAATGGACATCCAGCCATACATCACTGTTCATAAGACAAATGCAGGATGAATAAATTCTCCTTGCACACACTGAAACACCAGAGTAATTTGAATGCAGCTGATCACAGACACAGGAAAAGCTTCACAGACAAAAAGCAGACTCATGGTGGAGAGTGAAGAACATAGATAGTCCAAATTACATTTTACCTTGAGCTTTTTCCACAGCTTCTACAAATCCAGGCTGTGGATGCCCCCTCCCTGGAGGTGTTCAAGACCAGGTTGGATGAGGCCTTGAGCAGCCTGGTCTGGTGGAAGGTGTCCTTGCCCATGGTCCCTTCCAATACGAATTTTTCTATGAACCTACATATATTTTGCATCTTTCCTGGTTAAATGTCAGTGCCTAAGGTTAGTAGTGTAAGCTACATAGAATGGTAAGGTTGGAAGGGACCTCAAGGATCATCTAGTTTCAACCCCCTGCCATAGGCATGGACACCTCCCACTAGTACAGCTCACTCAAGGCTTCTTCCAACCTGGCCTTGAACACCTCCACGGAGGGAGGAGCCACAACCTCCCTGGGCAACCTGTTCCAGTGCCTCACCACCCTCACTGGAAAGAGCTTCCTCCTAACATCCAGTCTAAATCTCCCCTCTACATCAGCCCAAGTAGAAACTCTGTCAAATAGAAGTGACTGCAAAGTAATTATAAGCCTGTCCAATGTGGGAGATAATAAATTTTAAGATAAAAACAAAACAAAATGAGAAACAAAAAAAATAAAATCAACCAACCAGACAAAAAAAAATAATCAACCAACCAGACAAAAAAAAAAAAGATCAAAAAGACACAAAAAAAAAAAAAAAACACCAAAAAAAAAAAAAAAAAAAAAACCAAAAAAAAAAAAAAAAAAAAAAATCACCACCAAATAAACAAAAAAAAAAATACCCAAAGAGAAACCTGCTCTTAGGATTTCTACCAAACAGTCTCATTTTTAAATTCATAGAATGATTTGTGTTGGAGATGGCCTTCAAGATCATCTAACTCAAACACCCTGGAGAGGGACACCTCCCACTAGACCAGATTGTTCAACACCTCATCCAACCTAACCATCAACATTTCCATAGAAGGTGCAACCTGTTCCTTTTCCAGTGTCTCACCATCATCACTGGAAAGAATTTCTTCCTAATAGTCAGTTTAAATCTCACCTCTTCCAGTTTAAATCCATTTTCTCTCATCCTATCACAACAAGCCTTTGTAAAATGTCCCTTCCCATCATTCCTGTAGGCTCATTTCAGTTTGGATCCCACTTTGTCTTCCTTTTCCAAATATGCCACTAAATTGCATGTTATCATAACAAAACTGTATCTTTAGAGACAAGGAGGGAGCCAAGCAGATTGATGTTAGTTACCAACAAACAGGTGCATTAAGCAGAGTGTGGCCAGCAGATTGAGGGAGGTTCTTCTTCCCCTCTACTCTACCCTAGTGAGATCTCACCTGGAGTTTTGCATTCAGTTTTGGGCTCCCTAGTATGAGAGGGACAGAAACCTACTTTGTAGCCCTCCTTTGGACTCTTCCAAGGTGATTAAGAGGCTAGAGCACGGCCCTGTGAGGAGAGTCTGAGTGAACTGGGGCTTTTTAGTCTGGTGAAGAGAAGACTTAGAGAGGATCTAATCAATGTTTATAAATATCTGAGGGCTTGGTGTCAAGAGGGAAGAGACAAACTCTTCTCAGTTGCACCCTGTGATAAGATGGGGCAATGGCTATAAACTACAGCACAGGAAGTTTCACCTCAACATGAGAAAGAGCTTCTTTACTGTAAAAGTCGCAGAGCACTGGAACAGGCTCCCCTGAGATGTCATGGAGTATTCTTCTCTGGAGACTTTCAAGACCAGTCTGGATGTGTTCCTGTGTGACCTGAGCTAGATTCTATGGTCCTCTTCTGGCAGGAGGGTTGGACTTGACAAGCTAAGGAGTTCCTTTCCAAACCCTAACATCCTGTGATCTGTGATGCTGTGAACTCAGTTTCCATTCTGACAAGTTCACTCTTTCTTCATTGTCAGGACTATGTTGTGTATGCAGCTAGGTAAGATTTTCCAAACAAACCAGGAGGAGGCCTGGCAATCACATAGCAGTTTTGGTCTTTTTCTATTTGATTTAAGCACTCAAAGAGGAAAGAATAAAGAATTCATTAAAAGTGATGATTTTTTTCCCCCTTCTTCTACTTTTATGTTAACATATAATTTCTTTATTAGGTTAAAGAGATAGATCCAGTCTGGTCTTCAATGCTTCCAGGGATGAGGCATCTCCATGACTCCTCTGGTCTCAGGACCCTCATAGGAAATGTTAATTAAGCTTAAAGTTTGATGATTCCCCTTGCAAAACTGATGATCTCCAAACTCATGGAGCAGGTAACATAGGTCATACTAGATAGAACAAGGGTTGATCAAGGATATAATCTAAATTCACTTAACCAAGATCAATACTTTGTCTCTCTCAAAATACTGTCATGATATTTAAAGAGATAATTTTTTTTTCTTTCCTGAAATTTTTCCAATTTTGCAGCCCCCCCAAGACCCATATGCTCCTTGCAAGTGACTGTGATTTCCTGTTTTGAAGGCAATTAAGTGTAGAAGGTTTCAACTAACAGACATTTTGCCAGAGAATTAAAATTTTTTCTGACACTTCCTCAAGCTGAGTTTGATCATTTCATGCTCAGCTCTAAAGATAACCAGCTAAAACACAGCCACTTTCATTGTGATCAATTCAAAACCAATTGAAGAACAACTAAAAATGATCAATGTCAAGAATATGCTTCAACACAATTACTAAAGAATGCAATTATGGATCACTAAACCTTTCAAAGGAAGCTCATTCTAAGCAAGGCAACTCCATAGCTGTAAGTGTAGCTCCATATTAATCTTATTTACAGCCTTACAGACCTCATAAACAGGAATCAAATTGCAGCAGTTTTAGGAGAAGGAGTATGCAGCTAAACCAAAAAAATCTGAGAATGGCAGGGGTGGGAAGGGTCATCTGGAGATGATCAAGTACAACCTCCCTGTCAAATTAGGATCACCAAGGTCAGACCACACAGGAACAGATCCAGACAGATTAGGAAAGTCTCTATAGAAGAAGACTCCACAACCTCTCTGGGCTGCTTGGTCCAGGACTCCAGCACTCTCAGTGTAAAGAAGTTTTTCCTCACATGGAATCACAACTGCTTGTGTTCCAGTTCCTGTCCATTGCCCCTCTTCCTATCACAGGGCACCACTGAAAAAAGACTGGCACCTTCTTCTTGACACTTGCCCTTCAGGTATTTGTAAACATCAATCAAATGCCCTCTCAGCCTTCTCTTCTCCAGGCATCTCAGCCTTCCATCATCAGTCAGATGTTCCAGTCCCTCCATCGTCCTCATAGCTTCTGCTGGGCTCTCTACAGTAGTTCCCTGTCCCTTTTGAACTGTGAAGCCCAGGACTGGACACAGTACTCTAGATACAGTCTCACCGTGACAGAGTAGAAGGGTGGGAGAACCTCCCCAAACCTGATGGTCACACTTCTCTTAATGCACCCCAGAATACCATTTGCCTTCTTGATCACAAGGCCACATTGTTGTCCCATAGATAACTTGTTCATCAGGACTTCAAAGCCCTTCTCCACAGAATTTCCTTCCAGCAAGTCATAGAATCATAGAATGGTAAGGTTGGAAGGGACCTCAAGGATCATCTAGTTCCAACCCCCTGCCATAGGCAGGGACACCTCCCACTAGTACAGGTTACTCAAGGTCTCATCCAATCTGGCCTTGAACACATCCAGGGAGGGAGCAGCCACAACCTCCCTGGGCAACCTGTGCCAGTGCCTCACCACCCTTACTGTAAAGAACTTCCTCCTAACATCTAGTCTAAATCTCCCCTCTGCCAGTTTAAGCCCATTGCCCCTTGTCCTGTCATTGCAGGACCTTGTAAATAATCCTTCCCCAGCCTTCCTGTAGGCCCCCTTCAGATACTGGAAGGCTACTATCAGTCCCTAACATGTACTGGAAGCTTCACCTGGGTACAGCTTTGGATGGAACTGTGTGCATGTGGAAAGATAAAGCTTCTGTATTTGTGCAATGGGGTTCTTTGACCCAGCACAGAAAGGTCAATACTAAACCATATCCCTAAGCTCCAGGTCCACACACTGCTTAAACACCTCCAGGGATGATGACTCTACCACTGTATTGGGTAGACCATTCCAAAGTTTGATAACTCTCTCTGTGAAGTAGTATTTCCTAGCATCCAGTATGAACCTCCCCTAACACAGCTTGAAACTCTTTCCTTTTCTCCTCACTGGCAAGTGACAGAACAAGAGTCTGCCCCCTCCTCACTCCAATCTCCCTTCAGGTAGTTGTAGAGAGCAAATAGGTCTCCCTTCAGCCTCCTCTTCTCCAGACTGAACACCCACAACTCTCCGAGATGCTCCTCATTGGCCATGTGCTCCAGACTCTTCACACCAGCCTCTTTGCCATATTCTGAACACACTCCAGCACCTCAATATCCTTCCTGTAGTGAGTGGCCTGGAATTGAACACAGTACTCAAGGTGCAGCCTCACCAGTGCTGAGTACAGAGGGATGATCACTTCCTGCTAGCCACAGTGTTTCTAATACAAGCCAGGAAGCCACTGGCTTTCTTGGCAGACTGGGCACACTGTTACACTTGGTGCACTTTGTGCCACTGATCACAACTATCCAGCCCAGTTTTCAGCTGGTTTTCAGTCCACCTCAGTGTCCAGTTAAAGAGTCCATATAGCATCAGTTTTCCTGTGAGGAGTACAAAGCAAAGTTTGACATGCTGGAAAGCAGCTCCATAGAGAAAGATGTCAGAATCCTGGTGGATGAGAAGTTACTCAAGAGACAGCAATGTACCATTGTGGCCACAAACACCAATGGTCTTCTGGGATGCATTAATAAGAAGATGGCCAGCAACTCAAAGGAGGTTCTCCTGTCCCTTTCCTCTGCACCAGTGAGAGCACATCTGGACTAATGGGTCCAGTTCTGGGCTTCCCAGTTCAAGAGGGACAAGGACATACTAGCGTGTCCAACGTCCAACAGAGGCTACCAGGATGATGAAGGGAGTGGAACATCTGTCTGATGAGAAAAAGCTGAGAGGCCTGGGGACTGGTTAGTCTGGAGAAGAGAAGGCTGAGAGAGCATCCAATCAATGTTTATAAATACCTTAAGGACAGATGCCAAGAAGATGGAGCCAGTCTCTTTTCAGTGGTGCCTTGTGATAGGACAAGGGGTAACAGATGCCAACTGGAACACGAGAAGTTGCACCTCAACATAAGGAAGAGTTTCTTTGTTGTAAGGGTGCTGGATCCCTGGAGCAGGCTGCCCAGACGGATTGTGAATTCTCCTTCTCTGGAGGCTTTCCAAGCCTACCTGGATGTGTTCTCATATGACCTGCCCTATCTGATCCTGTCAGAGGTCCCTTCCAATGCCTACCATAACATGATGTTTGGCAGTCTGATAGCATCATAGCATCTTACTAAAGACAGATGAAACAACATCCACTGCTCCTTCACCATTCCATCCTCCACCAGAACACTCATTTCTTCACAGAAGGTTGTCAGGTTGGTTAAGTGTGACACTCCCTTCATGTATCTATGCTGATTACTCCTTACCATCTTTTTGCCCTTCAAGTGTTTTAAAATGGTTTCCATGACTACTTGTTCCACTATTTCCCCAGTGAAAGAGGTGAAGCTGAACAGTTTGTAGTTTCCTAGAGCTTCCCTCTTGAAGGGTGTGATACTTACTGTTTTCCAGTCAGGAGTCATCTCTCCATTGCTGTGACTTTTTAAATATAATTGAAAGCAGCTGTACCATCACACCACTCAGCTGCCTCAGCATGCATGGGGACATCCCTTCCCACAGCATAATGCATGTGACCACTAAGTATTTCCTAACCTAACCTACCACCACTGAGGATAAACCTTACTCGCTCTAGACATTTCTTCTGGTCTCAGGAACCAGGTATTCCTGAAAAGTAAATGTTACCATGAAAGACAGAGCCTTAGGTATTCAAAAAAGCATTAAGTGTCTTAGACTTCTTTGTGTGTGTGTCTTTTGTGACCATAGCCCCTGCCCCATTCAGCACAAACCCAATGTTTTCCATTGCCTTGTTATCAGTGTACATAGAAGTCTTTTACACCACCCTTCACATCCCTCACCAGACTCAACTCCAGGTGGTCTTTGGCTTTCCTAAACATATTTTTTGGAACTTGGACAACTACTCTAGCTATTGACTGGGCCACCTAAACCTACTTCTACCTCTTGTACCTAACTTTTGTCAGAATCTCCTTCCTCACCCATGCAGACCTTCTGGCAACTTTGTTTGATTTCATGCTCGGTAGGATACATAGCTTTTGAACTTAAGAGCTCTTGACTTTATGAAGTCCATTTTCTCCACCTGGTTGGAGATAAAAAAGACTTAGAAGAGTTAGATATGCCATCCTGAGAAGAAGATGGATAGGGAGTAGGCCAAAGCCAGAGTAGCAGCAGAGATCACGCAAACTATAATGACCTCGCGACGAGGTCTTTCTATAGCTGGCAAAGCACAGTGCAATTTCAGGATACTCTGAAGCTGCTCTAATATTATCCCTAAAAGCTGTCAGTTGTCCCAGAATACAAAGGTGGATTGCAGGTATCCTTCTTTCTTGTTACCTTACGTTCTGGTTCAAAGAGAGTCACTGAGAATTGGGGTCTCGGGAGCCAAAAGTCATACTCCTTTCTCTGACCCGAGGCAAGGGGAGGCTCTGCTCAGACTTTTAAGCTATTCAATAGCTCTCTTCCTAAATTACTGAGTGAGACTTTACTGCCTGATTCTTGAGAGAAACCCTTGCTATTTCTCACTTTGGTATCTCTGACCTGCCATACCTTACTCTCTCACTGTACCTTATCTCATTAAAGTTAGAAAGGTCCAACTTTTCTTCACTATCTTGCCAAGCTTGATTTGCACACTTCTAGAATAATTTAAAAAACCCCAATCAAGAGATGTTATCAAAAGGTAAAACATCAAAGATCAATGTTAGTAATAAAGTTGTGACAATTTAATGCTGTGGCACAAGTTAAGCAACTTCATTACAACCTGTTTAGCACTTAAAAGGTCACAACTGGCAAAAGTTTAAACAGGAGTTTGCTTTGTTTGCCTGTGAAAAAGCATTTATTGAACTCAGTGAGACTCATGCTCCAGAACACCTCCTGCCCACTTATCAGCTGTCTGCAGCTGTACTCCAGGTCACACTTGCTGCCAGAGAAAGGAGAGAAGCTAGTTGCAGCATAAGCAATGTCATCAACAGAGGTCTTGACACCAAAACCGCCTCTGATAGGACCCCTGGCATACTGCCTATCATGCATCTGGGGAGGCTCATCCTGCTCTGAGATCATCACAGCCACCACAAAGACTGTAAGCCTCCCTTCCTCAACTGACTAAAAGTATGGCTTATTACATCCAGATAATCCACAAAGACTGATGTTTGTGGCTCTTGGACCGAGCAACTGGATAACATTCAGAGCTCTACATTGATGAGAGCACAGTTCAGTCACCAAAAATAAATTAACATCTGCAAATCAGTTCATTAACTATGAACATGCCCAAAATGTTCACCTATCCTTCAGACACAGCAGGAGCAAAGACTTGGTAGCTTCCTCAGAAACCTCAAGAGTCTCTCTCATAAGATCTTTTTGGGTGAGCTACTACAGGGACTTGTAGTGACAAGATGAGGGGAAAAGGCTGGAAGAAGGCAGATTAGACAGGATATTTGGAAGAAATTCTTTACAGTGAGGGTGGTGAGAGTCTGAGACAGGTTGCCCAGAGAGGTTATGGATGTTCCCTCCCTGGAGGTGTCCAAGGACATGTTGGTCAGGACCTTGAGCAATGTGGTCCAACAGGAGGTGTCTCTGCTCATGGTGGGTAACTGGAACTAGATGATGATTAAATCCCTTCCAACACAAGCCATTTCATGATTTGGTAATATTTTACCTTCTGTGCAGAAAAAAAAAAATCTCTTGCTTGTTCCTTCTACACACAACCTGTAAGCAAAAAACTATGCCTTGTAATTGCAACTAAGGAAACCCCTCAGTGCCTATATCTTGGATATACCTGCTATAGATACCTACCACCTTAGGCTATCTTTACCCACAGCTGTTTTCATAACTGCTAAAACAGCTTTTTTACTTCTCTGGAGTCATTATTTTTCAGGCTCTTTAGAGAAAGCTACCACCTCCAGCTGCCAGCTATTAGTACCTTCTAGCTTCACAACAGGCTGTTTGTATTACCTCTGTAATGAGGTGAATTAAGCAAATGTATGTATAGAGATATAGATAATTTATATCTGTATTTGTCAACAAAGAAGCAAAGGCCTTGTTCATTAGGCTGTTATATACAGCCACTAGAATTTTTCTTTCCATTATGCAAATGCTTGGGAAAAAAAAAAAATTTCAGAAAGCAGCTTGGAATGAATTTAACCTCCTCAGTCAGTCCTGCAGTAAATGAAACCTATGGTAGAGACCTGCATCAAAACTGGGTGGAAATTAAGTCTCCTAACAGCTGAAAGCAGCTCTCTGAGCTGTCTGCAGAAGAGGAAGCTGAGAGGAGATCTCACAACTTTCTACAGCTCCCTGAAAGGAGGTTGGAGTGAAGTGAGAGTCAGTATCCTCTCTTGGTATCAGGTGGTAGAACAGGAGGAAATGGTCTGAAACTGTGCCAGGGGAGATTTAACTTGGAGATTAGTAAAAATTTCTTTCCCCAAAGAGTAATCAGCAATTGAAACAGGATGCCTGGGGGGGAGGGGGTGGTGTTGGAGTTACCATCTCTAGAGGTGTTCAAGAAACATGTGGAAATGGGATCTGGTCTTAGGTTGATGTTTGTACTCAATCTTCTCCAACCAAAATAATGCTACTATTCTTGACTTGATCCAAAGACTTGAGTTTTGCAGGAATAAAATAAAACAAGTGTTTAAAATAAAATTAAAAAAAAAAATTCTTTGTTTCTTTACAAACACTACATCACTGAGTAACCCCATTGGTTTCTGTCCTCTGATGCCTTGCTCTAAGCTTCATTTTGGGTCTGCATCCCTGTCAAATAACCAGTTTATTACTGATTTAAGTGGCTGCACACCCATGCGGATCTTTAAGTTCAGCAGACCAAGGGTGGTGGACGGTAGGTGTCACTGTGACAAGATACTTACTACATGGAGCTGAGTTCTAGAGAAATTCTCTGCCATTAAGACCTGACTAGCCTTAAAACTAGTGGATGTGCCAGTGTATTAGAGTACTCTCCAATGGTGGGTAACTTTCACTACACTTCAGGCCTCGCACATCATTTCTCTTAACCAGCGCCAACACTTCACACCATGGGAACACCAAATATATGTCAGGAAGCTTGCAAGCTCTGGAAAGGTAAAGGCCCTTCAAATGTTTAGTGTGGCATCAAATATGGTGGGCCCTCTGCCTCTAAGAGCAAAACACTTTCACAGATATACTTACACTTCAGAGTTGAAGGTCAAGCCAGACAGCCTCACAAGAAAATAAATTACTCCACTCAAGAGTATGTGGAGGCTCTGCTGGCCCATTTAAAAACATACTAAAGGAAAATAAAGGACACAGCAGAGAAAGTTCAGAGCAACTGCCTATATGTGTCTTTGGTGGTTAAGAACCATAAACTGTTGAGATCAGAAGAGACCTTTGAGATCATGAAGTCCAACTGCTCACCTAGAGATTGCAATCCCACCACTATTGCTATGCCACTGCCACTAAACCATTTCTATACCTAAGAATTTACTTAAGTATGTCTCAAATGACATGTATCAAATCATGCTTTTCAATGTTGTCCAGTTTCTGTAGCAGTCACTGGTTCAGCTGGCCTTAATCCTATCCCTAATACATGCCCTAAGAAAAAGGCTGAGCATTTTTACATGAAGTCAGTGAATTTTTCTCAACAAATAGGTGCACTGGTTGTAAGAAATGGAAGACTTGTTATCAAAATGCCGCTTAAAAAGAGAAGAGGAAAAGAAGTGGAATGTGGCCAGGAAGATAGCTGATGCTTCCTGCCTACAAGGCACAGCACAATGGGAAAGAAGGAGAATCTTCCACCTCAGGAGGAATCCCCATCCCTGGAGGTGTTTAAACAACACAGAGAGGGGAGATTTAGATTGGATATTAGAAGAAAATTCTTCACTGAAAGGGTTCTCAAACACTGGGCTTCCCAGGGAGGCAGTCAAATCTCCGTCCCTGGAGGTGTTTAAAAGATACACAAATGCGGTGCCGAGGGGAATGGTTTGGCACCAGAGTTGGAAGAGTTAGAGAATGACCCCACCTGGAGTACTGTGTGCAGTTCTGGAACCCTCAGCACAGGAAGGACATGGAAGTGTTAGAGTGGATCCAGAGGAGGGCCACAAAGATGATCAGAGGGCTGGAGCAGTTCTCCTATGAGAACAGGCTGAGAGAGTTGGGGCTCTTCAGCCTGGAGAAGAGAAGGTTTCGAGGGGACCTGATAGTAGCCTTCCAGTATCTGAAGGGGGCCTACAGGAAGGCTGGGGAAGGATTATTTACAAGGTCCTGCAATGACAGGACAAGGGGCAATGGGCTTAAACTGGCAGAGGGGAGATTTAGACTGGATGTTAGGAGGAAGTTCTTTACAGTGAGGGTGGTGAGGCACTGGAACAGGTTGCCCAGGGAGGTTGTGGATGCTCCCTCCCTGGATGTGTTCAAGGCCAGATTGGATGAGGCCTTGAGTAACCTGTACTAGTGGGAGGTGTCCCTGCCTATGGCAGGGGGTTGGAACTAGATGATCCTTGAGGTCCCTTCCAACCTTATCATTCTATGATTCTATGATCTAGAGAATGGGCTCAATGATCTTAAAGGTCTTTTCCAATCAAAATGATTCTTTGATTCTATGTAAAAAAAGCTGCTGTGCAGTGTGATACCTTCCCCTATGCAAGAGCAACTTCACTTTACAGTCCAGGGAATTCTTCAGAGGCGGCAACACAAATTTGGAATATTCAAACCAGTAAATACAAGGAAATCCTCTTCCCTCAGAAACAGACAAACAAGTATCTGAACTGCAACCTCTGCTCAAGAGATAAAAAATCGTCCACAACCAAGCACCAAACTGGAGTAACCCTGGCAGAGGACACGGATTGTAAACTGTGTGCAGACTCCCGTGCTGGTGAAACGTTTGAGAGAAGAACATGAGTTAGCAGCCTGGCTTAATCTGCATTTCAAGGGCAGAGCTGAAATCACAGTTGGACTCAATACAAACAGAGATCATTGAAGGGTATTCTTACATAGCTCCTGATGAAGGAGGCCAGCCAATTATCTTCCCTTTTCAAGTGCAGGTCTCTACATCTCCCTGTGTTCCCTGGGAAACATGAAAGAGTAGCAAGTGGTTAAATAAACAGCTCTGCACCTTTTATTGTCTTAACAAAATACCAATAAGGGCAATCTGGAGGAAGATTGGTTTTGCTTTGGAGTGCTTTTTACATCAAGCCAGCTTAGTTAAAGAAATATAACCTTAACCTCCTCTGTCTCACAGGAGTATATTTGCACAATTATCAGCACTGATCAGCCCAAAGGAAGATAGGCTTGTTTCTTGGAAAAACATGACCTGCTTCTTAATGTCCTATTTCTATACCTAAAGTTTCTGAATGCTCAGTTCAGCTGTTAGAAAATAGCAGCAATTATGGCACTGGGAAAAAAAAAAAAATCAAAGTATTCTTGATTCCCTACAGTTTAGGAAAATACTTAGAAACGTAGAATTGTTCTGGTGGGAAAAGATCTTTAAAGTCATTGAGTCAACCTAAGAACATCATGGCCACAAAACCATGGCCCAAAGTGCTATGGCCACAAGTTTCTTGAACACCTCCAGGGATGGTGACTCCACCATCTCCCTGTGCAGCCTGTTCCAATGCCTGAACACTCTTTTAGTCAATAGTTTTTTCCTAATATCAAATCTAGACCTCCCCTTACACAATTTCAGGCAATTTCCTCTCATGTTATCACCTGAGACTGGAAAGAATAGACTGACCCCACCTCACTCCAACCTCCTTACATTGAGCTCTAGAGAGTGATGAGGTCTCCCCTCAGGCTCCTCCAGATTAAACAACCACAGTTTCCTCAGCCTCTCTTCACAATACCTGATCTCTGGACACACTTCAGTATTTCAATGTCCTTCTTGTAGAGAAAGGTCCAAAACTGAACCCAGTATTAGAGATACAGCCTCACCGGTGCCCAGTACAAGGGCAAGATCATTTCCCCACTCCTGCAAGCCACACTATTCTTGGTAGAATGTCATTGGTCTTCTTGGCATCACTTCTACCAAGTCATAAAGAAGCAACTCTGGAAGAGGGATTTCACAAAAATGAAAGAATAGGGAAATATTGGCAAAACCTGAAGTTCAGAGGCTCCTGTAATCAAGTCTTAATGGGTAGATTTCCATAGCTGCCGAGTCCTCTTTTCATTCCAGAGGAGAAAATGATCACTGATTTCCTCTGTGAGATAAAACAAATCAGGTCCAAAAGAAACGTCAGACAATCCTCCAAGCACTAGCTCTAATACCTGGAGAGAAATGGTTGCAGGCCCTGATGCTGCAGTGTGGAAGAGTGCTGCCACCCAAGCATTTAGAGAGCAGAAAGCCCTGATTTATTCTCTGCAGCAGCATTGCAGTATTTAACTAACAGGGTGAGTCGGGATTTTCCTCCTCTTTGTGAAAGGGCCAGGTAGGGATCATTAAGACTGAAGATCTCCGACTTCACCCAGAAAAGCTTGACGTGAAGGCAGAGGTAGGAAAGAGGTAACCAAGAGCAGATACAATGAAAAAAAAAAAACAGAACTGTGGATATAGAGTGTGAAGTAAAAACTATTACCAGTTTCAAAGAAAAAGAGCTATGAAGGTGCAGTAAGAGTGTCAAAGCCAAGGTGTTTTTTGAAGTGACATGAACTTAAGTCACAGAGTTTGCCACAGAACATTGTAGATGCATTTCCATGTCACAGAATCACAGAATAGTAGGGAAGGAACCTCCAGAAATCATCCAGTTCAATCCCCCTGCCAAGGCAAGTTCACAAGAAAAGGTCACACAGGAACATGTCCGTGTGGGTTTTGAGTGTCTCCAGAAATGGAGACTCCACCTTCTCTGGGCAGCCTGTTCCAATGCTCTAGCACCCTTAAAATAAAGAAATTCCTCCTCATGTTTAAATGGACCTTCTTATGTTCAAGTTCCTGGTTGTTACCCCTTGTCCTGAAGAGACTGGAAAAATCTAAAGATGGTAAATACTGCTAAACACCAAACCTGCTGCCATACCCTCTCTGCTAGGCTTTATTGTCCATTATCAGAGGTAAGGTACTAAGTTACTACCACCTTCAAGCTTCAATCCATTTCCTCTTAAAATAGGGAGGGAATGTCTTGTCTGTGAACCTCTTCATATCCCCACACCAGCCAGCAAAAAAGAAAAGAAACATAACCAAATTACAGGGGGAAATGCCAGAGATGTACAAAAGGTTAGGTCAAAAATATTACTGACATCAGAAAAAGAAAGATAGAATAAGAAAAATCCAATTGCTTTTGGAACATCTATCAAAAGTGTGTGTTTATATATATATATATTTTATTTTTTTTAAGGCTTTATGAAATATCTTAAAAATCCTGCTTGCATCTCAAAATACCCACTTCATTTTGGAAACTCACCACTTATTGTACATTGGACAGGTATCTAATCATTCCAAGAGTGACAAGTCCAAAATGATAAAGAAGATTGTTGCTGTTATTATGATGATCTATTTTTGCAGCTTCTCACATTTTTAATGTTTCATCATACAGTGATCAGACAGATGAGGCAGGCTACTATTGTAAATCACACAACTACAAAATACATTTTTTTCCCCCTATGTCTTTTAAATTTTCCCATACAAGATATAATGCTTCAAAAATGCTTAAAAAAATTAATTTATTACATTCCCATTGTTCATTTTTAAAGCAATGAGCTTGAGAACAGAGAACAGTCTTCAAATGTGGATATGCAAAGTTGGGTATCAAAACTCAAGAGAAAAATCCATCACTTCAATATAATTTGCAGTACGTGATCCAAAGACTATACAAGCGCAGTCATTGTCGTGGTAGGCCTAAGCAGGCCAAAATAGGCTTATATATGTCCTGGCTTTGCCCAGACATGTTTTTCTGCTCTCTCTCTCCTGTTTTGGGGAGAAGCAACCATGGGAAAGAGTCCTTAGATACTGACCTGCCCAGACTTGTTTGCATCCTGTGGTAAACAAGGTACACGTTCTCAGCTCATGCCTTGTGCAAGGCCTGTGTTCTGCTCTAAAAAGGGTAAAGGAAGCCTATGGTTTCACCTAATATGGTCAAGTTTGACTAACTGCCATTCTGAATGGTTGTTCTGTGTCTAAAAACCCATTAGTCTCAGGCTGTATTGATAAAAGGAAAGATGAACAGGTGACACAATGTGTTCTGCCATCGTATCCATGCTCTACCATCGTATCCATGCTTGCTTGCTGTTTGTTACTACCTTCTTGTATCCAAAACTGCCTGCCAGGAGTTTACCAGGAAGAGCCCCTAAATGCCTCCACACAATCAGCCTGCACAGCCAGATGACATCTGTGCTGAGACTGCACACCACAAGACATCCTGATGACACCTGAAAGCCTCCTTCCAAGACGGAAAGTCCTGGAGGTACACAAATCATCCAGAGGAGATCAAGACCAGGTCAGAGATTGTCTGCCTCCTTTCCCCAGCACCCTGAAGCCTGGGAAGAATCAGAGGTCTCAACAGATAACAAGGCAGTAACAGAATTCCCTGAAAGCATTTGGGTACTGTCTGAAGCTGTAGCCAGCCCCACTAATCGGGAGATAATTTTGTGGGTAAATACTTCAAGCCTCTTGTAATTTACCTTTGCCTTCTGCCATAAGCAGAAAGAAGTTCCTTGAGTCCATCTAGTGGGAAAGCAGAGTATTGATCACAAGTGGTGTATTGATCACAGGAACCTTCTCTTCCAGTGTANGAGTCCATCTAGTGGGAAAGCAGAGTATTGATCACAAGAACCTTCTCTTCCAGTGTGATTAATGCTATGTATTATTGCTAATTAGGTATTCTTGCTAATTATGTATTCTTGCTAATTATTTCTAGGTCCTGTGTTATTATCTGTATAGAGTTTCCATGACTGTGCAAAGAACTGATTATTATTAAAATTAGTGGTCATGATGGTGAGAATTCTGAATATTGAATATTAACAAACAATACTAATCTTTGAAAATCATCTCTCTCATTAATTAATTACCCCTCCATAAGAGTCATAGAATCATAGAATTGTTTTGGTTGGAGAAGACCTCTAAGGTTACTGTGTCTAACAGTCAACCTACCCTCACCATGGCTATTAAACCATATTGAGAAGTGTCATGTTCACATTTTTCTTGAGTGCTTCCAGTGAAGGAGACTCTACCACCTCCCTGGACATCCTGTTCCAATGCCTGACCACTATTGTAGGAAAGATATTTTTCCTAATATCCAACTAAACCTCCATGTCACAATTTCAGGCCATTTCCTCTCGTCCTATCACCTGATATTAGGGAGAAAAGGCTGACCTCCACCTGCTTCAGCCTCCTTTCAGAGAGTTGTAAATATCAATAAGGCCTCCTCTTCTCCAGACTAAACAACCTCATTTTCCTCAGATATTTCTCTTAATGTTTGTTCTCCAGAAAGGTTTTGCTGCCCTTTTCTGGACACACTCCACCAAGTCAATGGTGTCCATCCTCTTTGCACAGCTGTCCTCAGAAAATGACCTCTGGTCTTAAAGTCTGAAATGTCAATCTCAGTGTTTGCCATCAGCTCATTAACACCTCATGTGTTCTCCTTATCTGCTGTGTTTTGAGGGTTTTTTTTGTCCTGATGAACTGGTATGTTAGTCTTCAATAGTGTTGAAGATTTTCTTCTTCAATTTCTACAAATTTTCTCTCTCTCAAGTGAAGGCAACTGGCAGGCAATAAACACAGCTCAACTACTCAAGAGTGCATAAATCAGTTTTGGTGGATAGTATGAAGCCAGAGGAAATGTGGGTTTAGTACATTTATGATTAATTGATGTTGTTGCCTGCAATAAAATAATGGACTTAATTATACAGGTCTTTTCCAGCCCTATGTTCCTATGCCCTGAAGTTAGCATGTAAATGACTAGATTCACTGTGAAACCACAAAAAGGCAGAAAGCTTATCCTACACCATCTATCAGGATGATTCCTCCCTTAGCTTCAGCATTATTCATCCCTTCTTCCTTTGCAAACATTATTCATCTGCTTTCATAGGGTAAACTACACTTATGATATTTACCTTGCCTTTGCAAATATGTAAGTAGCTCATGAAAAGCTCTGAATTCCCAGAATTTTCAGAGTAACTTATCTCAGAAAAAATAAGGACTGAATAGTTGAAATTCTATCTTGCCACCCTTCAACTCATGAGACCTCACCTAGAATACTGCATCCAGTTCTGGTGCCCCAACACAAGAGGATGTGGAACTGCTGTAGAGGGTCCAGAGGTGGGCTGTGAAGGTGATCAGACCTGTTGGGTCTGTTCAGCCTGGGGAAGAGAAGGCTCTAGGGAACACCTTAGAGCAATCTTCCAATACATGAAGGGGCCCTACAAGAAACCTGAGGAGGAATTTTTTACAAGAGCTTGTAGTGATAGAACGAGGGCAATGGTTTTAAGCTCTAGACTAGATATTAAGAAAAAAATCTTTACAGTGAAGGTAGTAAGACACCAGGTGTAGTGGGAGATGGCCCTATCCATGCCAGGATGATCTTTATGGTACTTTCCAAGCCAAACCATTTTATGAATTTACAAATCTATGAAATTGTAACAGTTTAAGAAAACAAGTTCTCACAAGCTGATGTGCCTGATGTCAGTACCATTATTGGAGAGTGGTTAAAAAAAAAAA
>VWZE01007388.1:252304-277519 GCA_013396675.1 Eubucco bourcierii | reverse complement strand
CTCAGCCTCTCTTCATAGGGCTTGTGCTCGAGGCCTCTCCCCAGCCTCATTGCCCTTCTCTGGACATGTTCAAGTACATACATGAGCAGTCACAGAATCACTGAATGATAGAGGCTGGAAGTGACCTCTGTAGATTGAGTCCAACCTCCTTGCCAGAGTAGAATGACCCAAAGAAGATGACAAAGTTTAGACTCGAGGTGAGGAGAAAGTTCTTCCCTGAGAGAGTCATTGGCTACTGGAATGGGCTGCCCAGGGAGGTGGTGGAGTCAGCGTCCCTGGAGGTGTTCAAGGTGGGTTTGGACATGGCACTTGGTGCCATGGTCTAGTCTTGAGGTCTGTGGTAATGGGTTGGACTTGATGATCTTTGAGGTCTCTTCCAACCTTTGTGATATAAAAGAACACGTCCAAATGGGCCTTGAAACTGTCCAGAGACTCCAATCAAAACATCTGCATAAAATAATGGGTTTCCTTAAACCTGGGTATTACCACGTAAAGAAGGTTACAAGAATTCTATTCTATAGAAGAAAAACAAACAAACAAGGGCAGAACAGATCATTACCCAATTCACTAAACTCATGAAAATTTAAAAACAAACAAACAAACAAAAAAACCCCACAAAACCAAAACCAAACTCAAAACAATTAAAAAAATACAAAAACCAAAAACAATTGGCGGATAACAGGACAGATTTTGACCACAGAAAACACTTGTCTCTGTTACTTCCTCTCCTCCAAAGCAAAACACAGCCCAAATGCCCATCTGCTGTATTTGCTCTTGGTCTGGTACAGCATTTTGAGAGTAGAGCACATGGACCAAAGGTCCATCTGGCTCAGCATCTTCTGCCCACCTGTAGGAACAGCAGACCCCAGCAAGTAGAACTGGAACCCTGGAACAGAGTCTGCCCAGAGAGTTTGTGGAATGTTTTTATCTGCAAAATTTCAAGACCCATCTGGATGTATTCCTGCGTAGCCTGCCCTAGGTGATCCTGCTTTGGCAGGGGTGTTGGACTCAATCTTCAGAGGTCACTCCCAACCCCTACCATTCTGTGATTTTGCAGCACTACTTTTCCCTTCTGTCCAGCAACCTTTAGCATAGGGACCTCCTGGGTTGTCTAGGGCTTTGGCATTTCAAACCACTGAGAAAAATTTCTTTCTTTAACTGATTTGGCCACTTTTGTGGCCACATAAAAACAGACATCTCCTCCATACTGACCTTGGCAAAAGCAAAATGAAGCAATATTTGGATTACATGTTGTTTTGGGATTACTTTGGTTGGTTGGTTTTTTGTTTGGTTTGGTTGTTTTTTGTTGTTTTTGGGGTTTGTTTTTTTAAATTAATGGTTTTGATTAGAATCACAGAATTAACCAGGTTGGAAAAGACCTTCAAGATCATCAAGTCCAACCTATCACCTAACTCTTCTAATTAACTAAACCATGGCAGTAAGTGCCTCATCCAGCGTCCTCTTAAACACCTCCAGGGATGGTGACTCCATCTCCCTGGGCAGCCCATTCCAATGCCAATCACTCTTTCTGTGAAAAACTTCTTCCTAACATCCAGCCTAAACCTGCCTTAGCACAGCTTGAGACTGTGTCCTCTTGTTCTGTCACTGGGTACCTGGGAGAAGAGACCAACCCCCACCTGGCTACAATCTCCTTTCGGGTAGTTGTAGAGAGCAATAAGGTCTCCCCTCAGTCTCCTTTTCTCCAGGCTGAACAACTCCAGCTCCCTCAGCTGCTCCTCATAAGGCTTGTGCTCTCGTCCCCTCACCAGCCTTGTTGCTTTTCTCTGGACATGTTCAAGCACCTCAACATCATTCTTAAACTTAGGGGCCCAGAACTGAACACAGTAAATGTTATTGACCATTTGATCTTAGTTCTCATCTATGGTTATTACAAGTGTATTTTTGTGGTAGCTACAACAGCTGTCTATAGGGAATGAGAAAATCAGTGAGACCAAAGTTTTCTTTTTGCCTGTAGCAAAATTTGATGCCTCCCTTAGTGAAATGCAGACTTACTCTAAGTGATTTTATTGTAATTTCTGAGAGAAGAGTCAACAGTTCTTAGGACACTAGTGCTCTTCAGTCCCTCTCACTCCTACTGGACAAAGAACAGACATAGAAGAAAATGTGAAATAGCTCTAATAGATGTTACTCAGAAGCACATCCTTTATTTCTATGCTTTCAACAATAAGGCTTTAAAATTTTGAACATTCATCAACTTTTTTTCCTGGAGACAAATCAGTCTTACCTTGGCTGCTTCAAGCAGAAGCTGAAGAGGATTTGCTTTTGTTACTGCCCTACACTTACCATACCCTTTGCCTACAGGGAAAGCCAGCAAAAGACTCTACTGTTTTATGTCAGCCTCACAGCTCATTTTCAGTTTGCAGTAAGAGAGTGAAGTCACAACAGTAGATACAATCCCATGCTACTCACCAGATTTAACAGAGGATATCCTTCAGTGCAACTTGATGTAGCATGAAGTGATGGTTCACATGTAGCTGTGGTAACTGTTTTTTCCCCTTCACCATGCCTTTTACCTTATCACTTAGTTTAGTTACCCTATCAGATCACTGGAGTCACTTTGGATTAGTCTTTAAATACCTTGCACCTGTAAGGAAACAGAATGTTCAATCAACACCATCAGGGTGAGTGAGGTGGTTCTCCCTCTCTACTCTGCTCCCATGAGACCTCATCTGGAGTACTGTGTCCAGTTCTGATGGTACAGCACAAGACGGATGTGGAACTGCTGGAAAGTATCCAGAGGAGGGCCATGAAGATGACCAAAGTGCTGGAACATTTGACCTACGGGGACAGGCTGAAAGAGTTGGGGTTTTTCAGCCCAGCAGCCCAGCTCTCTCTGGGGAGACCTGGGGCTACAGGAAAGGTGGACAATTTTTAAAGGATGTAGTGGTAGGAAGAGGGGGAAAGGAGTGAAGCTGGAAGAAACTCAGACTGCATATATAGAAGAAATTCCTTATGGTGAGGGTGGTGAGACATTGGAACAGGTTGCCCACAGACACCATAGAAGTCCCATCCCTGGAGATGTTCAAGGCCAGGTTAGAGAGTCTTGAGCCACCTCATCTAGTGAAATGTATCCCTGACTCTACCAGAATGGGTTGAAACCAGAAGATCTTTAAGGTCCCTTTCAACCAAGTTGTTCTGAGTCTGTCTTCTTTGATCACCCAAATAAAGCAGTTAAATAGAACTAGAAGCAACCAGAGAGGAAGACTATGCTGAACTGAAGTATGATTTCCCTTCTGAAGGCATTCATCACTCCTTTCCCCTTACTTAACAGAAGGCATGTCATCTGGAATGCTGCTAAATTGTGTCTGGGAAAAAAAAAAAGAAATAAAAGGAGAAGAGATGTGCAAGTGCTTCTGCCAGCATTTGGACCACTGCCAGCCTAGCAAGCGCAGGTTTGCAATGGCTTACTATGCTCTGCCTGGGCATTTGATGAAAACTGGAGAACCTCAGAACACAGGCTTTTAGGTGTGAATGGTGTGTGCTGAATCATAATGCAAAGCTGCACTGACATTTGGAGTGGAAAAACCCCAGAATTTCTTAGAATTTGTTTTCCTCTTCCTTCCCCTCCGCAGCTGCAAACTTTTGATGACCTATTAATATTCCCTTCCTTGAAAAATTACATATGTGAGAAACTGTCTACATGTAGTCTATAGAGCAGACAGGCTTGACTATTTTACTTTTAAAAGCAATAAAATAATAATGCTCTTGCTGAATTAGAGAGGCATAGAGAAAAGTATTTAAAGATGCACAGGAAAGGTTACAGCATACATAACTCCTTAACACCTAATACAGATAAAGGATACAGGAAAATTCCCCCAAAACCTTCCCCCCCCTCCAAACAAGCTAAACCACCAAAACCTCAGAGCTAATTTTCTCCTCCCCACCATTCTCTCCTCCCTACCATTGTCTCTCATCAGTCCCAAGCAGAAAATTCTCTGTGGCCTTGAAGGGCACAGGCAGGTTTACTCCCACATAGTTACCCAGATAAGAGTCCCTCCAGACATCTGAACGGAAGGAAGAAAAAAGAGATTTGACTGTGCTGCTCATTTATAAAGTGTTAGCAGGATTATGGGATTGAATAACAAAAATTACAATTTCTAGGCACAACCAGGTCTGTCCCATGGGATGGGACTCTGGTTTTGTGGTCTTCTTAAGGGAACCTGGCACCCCTCAAACTACCACAAAAACACAAATATTCTATATTCTATTTAAACTGGCAGAGGGGAGATTTAGACTGGATGTTAGGAGGAAGTTCTTTCCAGTAAGGGTGGTGAGGCACTGGAACAGGTTGCCCAGGGAGGTTGTGGCTGCTCCCTCCCTGGAGGTGTTCAAGGTCAGGTTGGACGAGGCCTTGAGTGAGCTGTACTAGTGGGAGGTGTCCCTGTCTATGGCAGGGGGTTGGAACTAGATGATCCTTGAGGTCCCTTCCAACCTTACCATTCTATGATTCTATGATTATATTCTCTTTTTTTTTTTTTTCCATAACAACTACTCTCTTGCTTTGGGGAAAAAAAAATCCAGTCTGGAAGACAGTTATTCTCATTATTTTTTTTTACATTTTGTGTTAAAATACATAGACAAATTATCATCTGAATTACACCTACCATGTCTGAGGAATTTCTAAAAACCTCACAGATGTAAATGTTTTTCTTCCTTTTCAGATGTTATAAATAGCTGAGAAGAGAGAATTATTTGCTATTTCTAGCATAAAGGCTTTCAGAACTGATGTCAGATGGAAAGAGCTGCAAACCAGCCACAGACAAAACAGACTGCAGCTAGCAACTGCCTTGGGAAACTGATAATACAAGACTTTCCACTTCAGTGTCCCTCAGGTTTGAACCTGCCCTGGGTATGGGATACACTTCAATGAAGCAGAACAGTTGCAACACATCTCAACATAGAAGAAAAGAAGATAGGAAATAAAACAGTCGATTTACAGAGAACTAACAGCTACAAAGCCTGCAGAGCTGGACAGCATCACTGGCAGAGTTTAAATGTTTTGTACAAAGATTTTAAAGTTAACATTTTAGCATTGTTTAGTCTGGAGAAGAGGAGGCTGAGGGACAACTTCATTGCTCTCTACAGCTCCCTGAAAGGAGGCTGGAGTAAGGTGGTGTTCTTCTCCCTAGTAACAGATGATAGAATGAGAGGGAATGGCCTGGAATTGTGTCAGAGAAGGCTTAGGTTGCATATTAAGAAAAAAATATTTTCTGCAGGAGTGGTCAGGCATTGGAACAGGCTGCCTAGGGAGGTGGTGGAGTCATCATCCCTGGAGGTGTGCAAGAAACATGTGGACATGGCACTTTGGGACATGGTTTAGTGGCCATGGTGGTGTTAGGTTGAAGATTGGACTCAATGATCTTAAAAGTCTCTTCCAGTTGAAACAGTTCTAAGTCTAGAATTTTTCTAGAGAGTAAGCCAGTATTTTGAAATGCACATATGAAAAGGCAAACTGAGCTGTCCAGTTTATGTTGCAGGTTAGATCCTACCTGGAAATGGCCTCAAGGTGCACCAGAAGGGGTTTAGATTGGATATTAGAAGAAACTTATTCTCTGAAAGGATTCTCAGCACTGAAATAGGCCCCAGAGGCAAGTGATCGAATCCCTGTTCCTGTAAGTGTTTAAAAGACAAAGAGATGTGGTGCACAGGGACATGGTTTAGCATCACACTTGGTAGAGTTAGATAATGGTTAGAATCAATGATATTAAAGGTCTTTTCCAACCAAAATGATTCTATGATTTAAATAAGTATCTGTTTGCAAACCAAAGTATCTTTCACTGAAAAGAACTATGGGTGTACACTTGAGGGAAGCCTGTGTTTAAGGAGTGAGTTGGTAGGGCAAGGCAAGAGAAGGGCAATGCATTCAGGTAAGAATGGACTTGAGCTGCACCAGGGAAGGATTAGGCTGGACATTTTAGTTGGGGGGGGGTTTGGGGGGGTTTTGTTTGTTTGTTTGCTTGTTTTTCACTGAAAGGGATATCAGGCATTGGAACAGGCTGCCCAGGGAGGTGGTAGAGTTACCATCCATGGAGGTATGGACTTTTACCATACCTCCATGGTACTTTTAAAAGAGGTGTGGATGCGGCACTTAGAGACAAGGCTTAGCAGCAGTGGCTCAGCAGTAGTGGTGGGATTTTGAGCTCTAGGCAAGCAGTTGGGCTTGATCTCAAAGGTTTCTTCTAACTTCAGCAGCTCTATAATTCCATAATATTTACCATCTGGAACCCAGATACACCTTAGAGACAAAGTTTACTGACTACGCTATCTGTTTAAGAACATGAGAAGGCACAATCAGCCTTGGTCCTACCAAATATTAGGCATCTGTCATTCGCTGTCCCTTTGGGGGCAGCATATTTTTAAGACACAACATGAGGGTGCCAAACTTCACCCTAACCCCACCATCCTTCACTCTTCCTTATATTACTCAATTAATGACAAAGATGACATAGCTTAATACATTTGTATTTGTCGTGGGTTTAAAGAGCCGACAGAGTGAAGCTCTCAAACAAATTGGAGAAAAAGCAGAATTGTATTTGGAGAGAAGTGTTACAGATAGAAGTTACAAGGCAGTTACAGAATCCATAAGCAGACCCCCTGGATTTTCCCCCAACCCAAAACTAAATCTACAATCCCCAGTGCTCCAGTCCTCCCCCACCATGCCACTGCCATCCTCCAGAGGCCTAAGCACAGCCTCTGGAGGCCCCAAACAAGGTCTGTCCTTACATGTTTATATTGATAAGGGAGCTCCTGCCTGGTGCAAGGCTGGAGGGGGAGGAAAGGAGAACAAGCTGGCCTTGCCCTGAGCTTACGAAGAGATAGCAGAATTATGGGATTGAATAACAATCTTCCAGTCCCCAGAAGACTCTTTTTAACCTTATAGTTCCCAACCTGGGACAGTATTATGCACCTTCAAAAGTCTATTCCTGTTCTTCTCTGAAAATAAGAAAAATCCACACTCAGACTTCAACATGCTTTCTTTAAGCTTTGAAAGAATACTGCCAAGGGTTATGTTATCTCTAGCATACTTTCCCCATGAAACAGCAAGTGGATATTGATTAAACTCAACACATGTTGCAGCTCACCCCAAGGAAACAAATCTTACACAGAACTGTTGTACAGCTAGAGCTAGTCCTGCTAATATAGTAAAAGAAGCTCATTTATTCTTTGTGAAACAAGCACAAATGCACACCAGGATACTTTCACACTTATCTTCCACCAGGTTCTATGTGGTTGGAGTTGAAATGAGAATTTGATGACCTCCATACAGCCTTGTTGTACCATGGGCACTGGTGAACAAAGGAATTTAAACTTAAATAGCTTAACAAATTTTAACTTACACTCTACAGGTAGTCATTAGTTTAAAACTATGGGAGAAATTGCTAGATACTTTCTACACAAAGTTACTTAATCCTTTCATAGAGTACCTCAAGAGTAAAGATTTGAGTCCCATTCAAGCCCAGCCCATCAGATTTCCTAGGCTTTTATGATACTACCTAGATTTGCTCATTCTTCACATTAGTGATTTCTTCCTAGGAACACACAAATTTGAAGATAATATTCCCCAGCACCAGCAGTAAGTATAATTACCCAATTCTGATGTGAACTGAAAGACAACAAAATTCAGGGTTCTTGTTATCTCAGTTGAAAAATATATATTAAAAGAAAAAACAACAACAAAAAAAATTAAAAGTCCTGCAGAAGCCCCTGTCATGCAGTCCCCTTTCCTGAACAATCTCTGTTTCTTACACAGAGGACCTGGAATAGGTTCAGATTCTGGACTCCACAGCATGTGGTTGCCCATGCCCATTCAGCCACATTTTTGGCTAGCAGCTCCTTCCTGGGTCTGTTTCTATGGCATTTCCTCACCCCCCTCCCACCTGCATCTCTGCTCTCAACATTAAATGAAAACCTTTGTTTGGTGTTTCGACAGACTTGGGCATTTTGATGGAGCTGTCATTTATTTTTTTTTCCTAATGCAAGGAGGATAAACACTACGCTCATCAGTTTTAAGCAAAGATTAAGCTTCATCTAGGACAATAGCATTAATGTTTACGCTTAGTTGCACATAAATTAAAGAAAAATTCCTTTCACCACATCCTGCCTTTTCATAATGATGTTTCTGGTTTGTATCTGTGCATTATTCTCTGTTTCTATATGAGATGAATCCTTCAACACTCCAATTTTCACCATAAACTGAATGAATAAAGCACCCTGATGGCAAGACACTTTGCTGCTTTACTGATAAACACAATATTATAAATTATAAAAGTAACCTGTGATGTGTCCAGAAAAGAAAATGCTTCAGAACATTACTGAAGAAATTAATACACACCTACTGAATTGAATACAGTGTGAACTATCCAACTGTTTGAACAGAATACACTTGATTGGAAGAGACCTCAAAGATTGTTCAGTCCAACCCTCCACTCAGTGAAGAGCTAATTAGCTTCTTTGGTCTCTGTAACTCTAAAATGCAATAGTTAGTGTCTGAAACTAAGATACTATCTTAGGAATAGATACTACAGAAGGAAGAGGTTTGACTAGACTAATTGGAAAGCTTCTTCTCAGCTGTCAGTGTTCAAGACTGTCATAGGAAACTGGAAAGGCTCCTTCTCTCCATCACTGTCTCCAGCGGATGGAGAACCTGTGCTTCACAGTATGCTTCTTATGCAGAGGCAGAGAGTCCACAGCTTCCCTGGGCAGCCTGGTCCAATGCTCCATCACACTTCACAGCAAAGAACTTCCTCCCCATGTTGAGGTGGAACTTCTTGTGTGTCAGTTTGTATCCACTACTCCTTGTGCTATTACAGGACACCAGCGAAAAGAGACTGGCCCTGTTGTCTTGACATCCACCCTTCAGATACTTATAAACATTAACAAACATGCCCTCTCAGCCTTCTCTTCTCTAGGATAAACAGCCCAAAGTCTCTCAGCCTTTCCTCATCAGGCAGATGTTCCAGTCCCTTAATCATCCTTGTAGCCTCCGTTTAGACTCTCTCTAGTATATCCCCATCCCTTTTGAACTGGGGAGCCCAGAACATGTCCCAGAATCTGCCACTGCAGAATGCAAATTCCTCTACTGTCTTCACAAGAGTTTTATTCCACTGAATGGGTTTATTTAATCCCTTCTTTTATTCTCAAACTAGTTTTGAGGTTAGAGAATGAGCTCTGGAATGACTTCCCTAGAGACAATGGCTGACCCTCATAATCTGACAACAATTTGCTGAAATTAATTTTAGGGAAAAATATTTCTATACAATTCTGGGGGGAAAAAAAAAAAAGAGAGAGAGAGAGAGAGGAAAAAAAACAAACTCATTGAATATAAACACTTCAAACCAAACTGAGAAAGTGGCCAAGGAATCATTGCATCACCTTGGTTTATAGCAAAGATTTTGCCAGAAAACAACACAGCTGCAATAAAATTCTGATTCCTGACACCAGAAACATGAAGGGAAAAAAAAAAAAAAAGCAATATTATTCCTAGCTATATTCTTTCTGAAAGAAAGCACTGTGCTGTTTCTCCTTTCATTTCATGGAAAATGGATGTCATTATCTACAGGCAAGTCTCCACTGTTCTAACTGGACCCAACGGAATTGAGAAGGATCATTGAGTGGAGCAGCAAGACAGAGGTCATCAAAGCAGCCCCACATTACTCTCCCTTGACATCTGATGGACTCATGACAGCAGTTTGGATGCTAGATAACATGAATATTCATCAGCATGGTTTTAAAATGACATTGTGACTTTGGAATGACACTTCTCCTGTGCCCTTGTTGTATCTCAGTGACAATGTGGGGAAGATGCAATGTCAAAACTCTGACTTTGACATGAGTGTCACCTGCTTCGCTTCACTCCTTTTCTTTTTCCTTTCTTTTTCTTTTTATTATTACCACTTATTTTTAATCAAACACTGCAGCTGGAAGAAGCCTTAAGCAAGAGGGCTGGAGAGTGAAGAAACGCATTAGCCCATTTGTGAAAGAAATCAATAGAATGCTGTTAACTCAAGACATATTCCAAAAAAAGCCATGGCCTGTCTGTGTGCAGCTCCAATCCGATAATGAAACCACTGGTGTCTACAAGGAAAACATTTGCACCAAAAGTTTCTGTCCTCTGGAGAAATCCCATTTCAATTCAGAGCTAGACAGGACAAAAACGGTCTCTGTCTTGAGTTCTCAGATGCAAAACACCCTTACAGAGGCCAGAGGGGATCCATTTCAGCCACTCTTGCAGACACTCTAGGAGAACACCTCAATTAGGCCTGGATTTTTTTAATATGTCATTAAAAATTAAGACTCAGATTGCAGTGTCTATCAAATTAGGCTGCAAAAAGGATAGAGGATTGAGAGCAACTCTCCTATGAGGATAGGATGAAAGAATTGGGGCTGTTCAGCCTGGAGAAGAGAATTTTCCAGGGAGACATTATAGCTGCATTTCAGTATCTGAAGGGGACATACAGGAGAGCAGGGTTTAGAAGGGCTTGTAGCAATAGGATGAGGAGCAATGATTTGAAGCTGGAGCAGGGTACATCTAAGTTGGATGTTAGGAAGAAGCTCTTCACAATGACAGCAGTTATATACTGGAACAGGTTGCCCAGTGAAGTGGTTGGGGCCTTACCCCCAAAGACATTCAAGGTCAAACTTGATGTGGCCCTGGGTAGCTTGATCTATTTGGAGATCTCCCTGCTCACTGCAGGAGGGTTGGACAAGATGACCTTTATGTGTCCCTTCCGACACAATGCAATCTGTCAATCTTTTGTACTGAATTCAGAACATCCTCTGAAAAATCAGGCTGTCAGGGGAGATCCACTTGTTTTCCTGCTCCAAAGTAAAACTTTTTAAAAGGGACAAATAAAACACACTCACTACAGCTTCTCTGACTCCAGCATCTTCCAACAAAGAAATATCTGAGAGTTATACTGATATAAAAGACAAAAGCAGACCTTCCTCCTACCAGGCCTCTCTGCCCTTTCCCTACAAATGCTGTACTGTTTCACTGAATCACTGTAATTGTGAAAGACTTTCAAGATCATCAAGTTCAACCATTATCTAATTCTATTATGGCCACTACTACACCATACCTAGACGACTATTAAATACATCCAGGCACGCCTATTCCACCACTTCCCTGGACAGCCCACTCCAGATTTTGAGAACCCTTTGGGTAGAGAAGTTCTTCCTAATGTCCAACCTAAATCTCCCCTGGCATAACTTGAGACCATTTTCTCTTGTACCATCAGCTGTGACTTCTGAGAAGAGACCAACAGTCACTTCTCTACAACCTTCTTTCGGAGAGCTGTAGACAGCTCCCCTCTGCCTCCTCTTCCCCAAACTAAACAACCCCAGTTCCTTTAGCCACTCCTCTTAAGACTTGTTCTGCAGACCATTTATCACCTTCGTTGCACATCTAACTACTAGCCAACCTATAAATTGGACCAGAATCCTCTACCATGCATTAGCAACATACCCTTCAAGCCAGAAATACTACACTAGATCATATTTCAAGTTAGGAAGCTGTAGTGGGTTTACATCTCTTACAGTTTGGGATTTACCTCCAAAGGTAAACTACCACACTACTCAGAATTACAAAGTAGGCAACATGTAAGAGGTAGTAAACACATACAAACGCATAGATACATTTACAACTAGACAAAAATCCAGCCAACTTCCCCAGAACAAAACTCAGGGACTCCCCTGTAGATACCCATAATCTTCTGGACAGAATCCCAGAAGGCTGTAGCCAGCTAAGACAATGTTATCTCTTTCCTGCTCCACATCTTACCAGTAGCCTAAACAAATGGTTGGCACAGAGCAGACAATGCCAGAAGGGAGAGAAACAGTGGGAAAAGCAGGCAAGCAAGAGGAAGAAAGAGTACTATAAACCTTGGATTATATAGGAAAATAATAATCCAATGAAATTAGATAAATTTATCTCTTATGTTCTTTTCATTCCCCTTCAGGATGTACTTTCAAATTCTCTCAGAAATTTTAAGTTTAGAATGAAGACACTACTTTAAAACTGTAACAGAAGCTGATCCCATTTCTATACCACAGACATGCTTTAATCACTGCAGGTTTCTTTATGCTAACTGCTTCTGAGGACACAAGACTGAGCTTTGTGGCCCTCCTACGGACAAGTCCCACCTCAATGTCCCTTACACTATGGAGCCCAAAACTGAATGCAGTACTCAGGATGCAGCCTCACCAGTGCTGAGTACAAAGAGACAATTGCTTTTATAGACTGCTGGCCACACCATACAAGCCAGGACGCTGCTGGTCTTCTTGGCCAGCTGGGCACAGTACTGGCTCATGTTCAGCCGGCTGTCAACCAGCAACCCCAGGTCCTTTTCTGCCAGGCAACTTTCCTGCCACTCTGCCCCAAGTCTGAAGTGTCCTTGGGGTTGTCGTGACCCAGCTGTAGGACCCAGCACTTGACTTTCTTAAAACCCATATGATCGACTTCATCACAACCATCCCGGAGCCCAATCCCTCTGTAGAAGCTTCCTATGCCTCAGTGTTCGCACAAGGCTGCTGTAGAGAACAGTATCAAAAAACTTTACTACGAAGTTCACATAAAGCACATCCACCGACCCCTTTCAGGTGGTTTTGTTTGCCCCTCCAGATTCCTCTTGTCACCTCTATCCACCCAGCAGCTCTCTGCTCCCCTATAAGGAGCCGAAAGCCCACCGGAACACCGCACAGCATTGTTTCACCTCACCATTCTGCTCTGCTCCCTCGGGCTTCGGCCCAGCCGCAATCACGGGGGATGGAGACGAGCAAAAGTACTGGCCCGTACGGGGATCGAACCCGCGACCTTGGCGTTATTAGCACCACGCTCTAACCAACTGAGCTAACCGGCCAACCGCGGGGTGGAGTTTGGCAAAAGGGCTACTTGCTCCTTCTAATCCAACCCACTGTATTCCTGGATTCATTTTCTTGCAGACTATCAGAGGGCCCTGCATGACGGGGTGTTTCTGGTGCCTGGGATGAGCAGAGCCTCCAGCCTGTGATAGGGACATAAGCACAACACTTTTATCTCCAGCCATGCCAGTTCTAAACTACATCAGGGTAGATTTGCATTGGACATTAGGAACAAGTTCCTTGCTATCAGGGCAGTGAGACACTGGAATGAGGGTTGCCCAAAGAAATTGTTGATGCCTCATCTCTGAAACTGCTTAAGACCAGGCTGGGTGAGGCTTTGAGCAGCCTGTCTAATAGGAGGTGTCCTCATCCATGGCAGGAGGGTTGAAACTAGATTCTATGATTCTACAACAGGGAGACAACAGAACAGACTGTAGAATGAGACCACATAGGCTCCCTCCTCCTTGTTTTTACAGACACCTGGATCAAGCCCTGGGCATCCTCCAAGATCTGTCTTCATAGCAGATGCTTCTCTAAGCAGGGAGTTTGGGCAAGACACCTCCCACAATCTCTTCCTGTCTGAATTATCCCACATCCTGAGCAAATCTCAGCACAGCCTGCAGCAGAAGTAAGCCTCGGTGATTAAATTGTGCCAGGGGAGGTTTAGATTTAATATTAGGAAACTATTATTTTCTGCAACAGTTGTCAGGTATTGTAACAGGTTGCTCAGGGAGATGGTTGAGTCACCATCCCTGGACATGTTCAAGAAACATATGGGCATGGCACTTCAGGGCGTGGCTTAACGGCCATGGTGGTGTCAGGTTGACAGTTGAACTCAATGGCCTTTTCCAGCTGAAGCAATTCTATCTTGAAGATCTTTTCCAGCCTAAATGATTCTGTGATTCTAAGAGCAGAACCATAGTCTGTCCTCTGGTGAACCAGGACCTGCATCTACTGAAATTCACACAGCAATCAAATTGAACAAACCTCAGACTGGAAGCACTTACCTTCTCTGGAAGGATACAGCAACACAGCAAAGAGTTATTCACAATTATTTTTGTATTGGTTTTGTTGGTTTTTGGGGTTTTTTTTTAAATAATCCTTATTTTTGGCTTATATAGGCAAGGGTTTCAGTTCTGCAGTGTTAATTTGCCTGTCTTAGGAACAATAAAAAATGAAATATCAGGATTTTGGAGTACTTGGACTACTTCAAAGAGCTCATTATAAGAGGAAAATACCGAGGAACACCCCTATATCAGGTTGGGATGAGGAAAGACTGACTCAGGATTACTGGGCTGACAGCAACGCTTTTTTGTGGTCTGTATTCCTTGGACTTTCCATCTGAATGCCATCCTGTGCAATTTGTTTTAGATGAACTTGTTCTGGCAGAGGTGTTGATCTCCAGAGATTCCTTCCAACCTTTATACAGTTCTGTAACACTCATCCTTTTGGTCACAAACTTCACTTTACCTCATTCACATCATCAGTTCACCTTTATTGCTGTTGGCCCATCTGGTACCAACACCTTCATTGAAGATTGACCCACTTCCCCCAAACCAGATTCTGCCCAGCTTCGTGAAAGTCTTCCATCCCTCAGAGGATGATCAGAACTGAAAATTTCATTCACTGATTAAATCATTTTCACCTCATTCCTCTTCAGCTGCCCTAGTCCTCACATCTGCCTGCTGTTCCTGCCATCCTGTAAGAAGCAGTCTGAAGAGCATTCTCTGTCTCATCATTGTCATCAAGAATCAGAACCCCTTTACCTTCAAGGACTTTGACTGAAAGTCATGCTAACATCTTAGCAAGAGTCTGCAGTGGCCTACACCACAATAAATTACTGATGAAGTTACTGGTCCTGCACTATGGAATCTGGGACAGATGCAGGCCTCCATGGAAAGAAAGCAGCCTGGTACCAACAATCCATACCTACCACCTGCGATGGACGGTTCCACTGTTTAACCCATTGCCTCTGAACCAAAGAATGGAATTGCTGTCATAAGAGACTGATGTCCTGGTGTTGCTAAGGAAACCATGAACTTGAGTGAACCTTACTCATTATAATATCATTATAATACCAAAACACACCTTCTGGCTTCAGGCTACCTGCCTACAAGGCAGAACATGCCTTGGGCATGCCTCCTTAGACCCAGACCACACCTCGGTCACTCCTCCTTGCGCATGTGTGTAAGACTCACTGGTGAAGGCCATGAGGGGTGGAGAGAGGAGGAGTTCAGTCATTGGTAGGTGTGAAGTCAAATATAAAACATGTCTCCCTAGCAACAGATGATTTCCCTCTCCCTCTCCCTCCCACAGGCTTGCACTCCCCTTTCTCAAACACAACTACAGAAGAAGTCTTTTCCAGCTACAAGAAGAAAGAAGGCTACAACAAGAACAAGAAAAGAACAGAAGGACCAGCAGGACTGGGCTCTGGGACCCTTGCATGTTTGGTAGCTATAGACCTCTTCCCCTTTCCCACTTTACTTTACTTTGCCCCTTCCTCCTCTCACTCCTGTCTACTTCTTATGGCCATGCAATAAAGTTTTACTGCTGATTGAAGTAAACCCTCTCAGCATGAGTAACCTGTCTTTCGCACTTTGAGATCACCCTAACCACCACGAGTCCACTGCTCAGATTGTGACACATCCTCCTCAGCACTATGAGTTCATGCTCAGTCACCTCTCCATCTGTAGAGAGGAGCATTTGTTTTTCATCGCTTCACCCTTCTCTCAGTAACTCCGACTACCATTGCCTTTTTCAATAGCAGGTTTTTCTAGGAAGCTGAGAATTTTCCTGCTATATATTTTATGCTACTTAGACAGAGGAGAAAAATAGTTGGGTTATGACAGTAGTATCATTTCTTTAGATCTTACATGAAGCTTTTTTTAGAGAAAAGAGGTGGACTCCCAGACAAAAGGCAGCCATCTTTCAAATGCTTGACTGTATGTTACTTTGTTATGGATTATTAGATCTAGAAAGAGTATTGAACTAGTGAAGAAGAGAAATCTAAGTGTGAAGAAGGACAAATCATGACCCCAGTTTGGTGTTTAGATTCTTCATTTTCTGTTGTGAATATGAAACTGGAATTTTGCTGCATGGTCACAACTCATACCTGTAAACTGAAGAGCCATCATGCTTTTGAGCAAGTTCAAATGGATGCTTGTGGCAAACCTGAAGCATGCCTCATGCCTGGAGACATTCAAACTCAGGTTGGATGGGGCTCTGAGCAACCTGATCTAGTTGGAGATGTCCCTGCTGACTGCAGGCTGTTTGACAAGATGGCCTCTGGAGGTCACTTCCAACCCAATGCATTTTTGATTCTATGAACCATTATCATACCTGAACCCCACTGCTCAACACTTCAACTTGCTGCCTGTTTACATCACCAGCTTTTATCCACCTTGTACATCTTTCTCTTCACCTTAACAGAAAGGCAGCTGTCACTTTTATATAAAACAACTGATAAGAAGCCCCAGGTTACAGTACATGTGTAGCAGTATAGAATCATAGAATCATGGAATGGCAAGGCTGGAAGGGACCTCAAGGATCATCTAGTTCCAACCTCCTGCCATAGNACCTGTTCCAGTGCCTCACCACACTCACTGCAAAGAACATCCAGTTTAAATCTCCCCTCTTACAGTTTAAGCTCATTGCCCCTAGTCCTGTCATTACAAGACCTTGTCAATAGTCCCTCCCCAGCCTTCCTGTAGGCCCCCTTCAGATACTGGAAGGCTACTATAAGGTCGCCTTGAAGCCTTCTCTTCTCCAGGCTGAAGAGCCCCAGCTCTTGTAGCCTGTCCTCATAGCAGAGCTGCTCCAGCCCTCTGATCATCTTCGTGGCCCTCCTCTGGACCAGCTCAAATAGAAGAGAGGTTTTGCTATCCAAGTGCTAACTGCTGCTGAAGTCTCTCACAGAACATATGCCCTCTCTTTTATTCTTGAGGGTCTTCTTTCAATGCAGGAAATTTTCCTGCAGGCTGTCTGGGCCTCTCAACCAAGCAGGGGAAGGAGAAGGAGTGAGATGGGAAAGACAGAGCCTCCAGACTGTCACTTCTCTTTCCCTTTTTCTATTTGATGTCCATGAACCAGCAACCAGCCAACTGCCAGGAAGCACATTTGTTCTGAGATCTTGCTAAGCAGCCATATTTTCTGGGAAATGTCACCCTGTGTTAGGCTGAACTCACTCAAACATTCAACACCAAGGCCACAACTGCAATCTTAAGACAAAGCTGAAAAGTGAAACAGCAGGAAGGAAAAATTCTCCCGAACAAGTTGCAGCATCAGCATGGGCATGTTTATGGAGCCTGGGTGGTCTCCAGGCTGATAGAGCACAAGTGACAGGTATGAGAACTGCAGACATTCATTTGTGTATTTGGTAGACAGACTCTTGGTCTGTTTTTTCATAAGAAACAATTAGCTTGGTTGGTTGGTTTTTTTCCACTCAACAGACAGGAATTGAGTAGGAATGAGGATTAATCATCTTCCTGGCTTCTTTGTCCAGAATATCAGCAGAAGTAGCTCAAAGCAATGATATACTGCCTCCTAATTCACAGCTGTCCACCAACTCTTTAGTAATCAAATGTGCTTCAATTATGGAATGTTAGAATGGAAAAACTTTATGCCCTTTGGCAATTTCTTTCCACTGGTATAATTTCACTCTCCCTTCTCAAATGAACAACAGAGAAGAAATACAGTGAAGGGCTTGTGGGTCAACACAGGACAGGGAGAGATCACTCTGCAATTACTGTCACAGACAAACCAGGCCTGACTTGTGGAAATCATCTTAATTTATTACCAATCAAATCAGATTAGGATAATGAGAAATGAAACTAACTGTTAAAAATGCCTTCCCCCTGCCCCTCCCCCCTTCTTCCTGGGCTTAACTTTGCTCTTGAGTTCTCTCTCTCCTCCCCTGTCAGAAGCACAAGGGGACAGAAAATAGGGGTTGTGGTCAGTTCATCCTTTGTTGGTTCTGCTGCTCCTTCCTCTTCAGGGGAAGGACTGCTCACACTCTTTCCTTGCGAACATAAAATGTTTCATCTAAACACAAAGAGAAACTAATTTAAGAATGGTGGAGCACTGGAACAGACTGCCCAAAGAGGTGGTGGAGCCTCCATCTCTGGAGTCATTCAAGACTCACCTGGGCACATTTATGTGTGACCTTCTTTAGGTGAACCTGTTCAGGCAAAGGTTTTGGAGTTGATCTCCAGAGGCCCCTTTCCAACCCTACCATACTGTGATACTGTATTCCAGCATAGGCTCCCACTCAGGGACACAGTTCTCCACAAACTGCTTCAACGTGGGTCTCTGATAGGGTATCAATTCCTGCAAGCAAACCTGCCCCAGTGTGGGCTTCCCATAGGGCCACAATCATCAGGCATCCACTTGATGTGACATGGGGTGCTCTGTGGACTGTAGGTGGATATCTACTCTAGCATATCTAGCAGGTTCTTCACTGAGAGGGTCATTGGCTACTGGAATGGGCTGCCCAGGGAGGTGGTGGAGTCAGCGTCCCTGGAGGTGTTCAAGGTGGGTTTGGAGGTGGCACTTGGTGCCATGATCTAGTCTTGAGGTCTGTGGTGATGGGTTGGACTTGATGATCTTTGAGGTCTCTTCCAACCCTGGTGATACTGTGTAATACTGTGATACTGTGATTAAACTCCATGGGCTGCCGGGAGACAACCTGGCTCCCCAGGGTCTTCACCACATCACAGTATCACAGTATCACAGTATCCCAGTATCCCAAGGGTTGGAAGAGACCTCAGAGATCATCAAGTCCAACCCATCACCACAGCCCTCAAGATTAGANCACTTGGTGCCATGGTCTAGTCTTGAGGTCTGTGGTGATGGGTTGGACTTGATGATCTTTGAGGTCTCTTCCAACCCTGGTGATACTGTGTAATACTGTGATACTGTGATTAAACTCCATGGGCTGCCGGGAGACAATCTGGCTCCCCAGGGTCTTCACCACATCACAGTATCACAGTATCACAGTATCCCAGTATCCCAAGGGTTGGAAGAGACCTCAGAGATCATCAAGTCCAACCCATCACCACAGACCTCAAGACTAGACCATGGCACCAAGTGCCACCTCCAAACCCACCTTGAACACCTCCAGGGACGCTGACTCCACCACCTCCCTGGGCAGCCCATTTCAGGGACAAATTACTCTCTCAGTCAAGAACTTCCTCCTCCCCTCCAGCCTAAACTTGCCCTGGCGTAGCCTGAGACTGCTGTAGGGTCTCATACTGTGATTAAACTCCATGGGCTGCCGGGAGACAATCTGGCTCCCCAGGGTCTTCACCACATGCTGCAGGGTCTCTGCTCCAGCACCTGGAGCACCTCCTGCCCCTCCTTCTTCACTGACCCTGCTATCTGCAGAGTTGTTTCATTTCAGGGAACATATTCTCACTCCTTCCTCCCAGCTGCAGTTTCTGTTGCACAGCATGTTTTTTTTCCTCCCTCCTCATGTATGTTGTCAGAGAGACACTACCATCATTATTGATTGTCTTGTCCTTGGCCAGCGGCTGCAGTCCCAACAGATATGCTTTTGTATGTTGTCTGCAAAGGAAAGCTGTTTGACTCAGAGCCAGTGTTGTTCAGGGCTACAAAGATGGTCCTACCTCTGTGCCTAAGCAAATATGAAAGCAAGACCATCTTCCAGAAGAAACAAGACATTTAAGTACAAAGGAGAACAAAGTATGCTCATGGTGCTTCTCTCCACCTTGGCCCCTTGCCAAGTGTTTGTGCTGCAGGACACGTTAAGGTCTTATTTCATGTATGTCAGTAAGGCACCTGACAGTGATCTTTACTCACTGCTCACTGTTCAGCCCAAAATGAATCTAAACCAGCAACTTAACAACAAAGTAGAGCTTTAGGCACTCTGCAGCCGCATCCTGTTTGTTCTCATCTCTCATCAATTCAGAACTGACAACTAGGGGGAAAAAAAATAATAATTCATTAGCTGTCCAAATAAAAGGGTACAGAGAATTAATGTTATCAGCCTGAACACTACCCAGGGATTTATTAATAAGCTTGCCATTGAAATCTCACCCATAAAAATGCTAATTCAAATTATTTGCATATGTCTGTGCATCAAAACAGGATAAAGACCAATGGTGTTATATTTAACAAAATTATTGTTGCTCCAGTCATAAAATAAATGTTTGGTGGTCATAAAATGTGTATTGCAAGGTAGCATGTATATGCATGCTATATTTTTAATAATAGCTACTGTGACTTTCTTTTTATAGCATTGTTAATGATATCTACCATGAGGTTTGAATGAAGCAGCCAAGAGGACAACTTTTGTCCGGACATTATCAGTGTTTTCGAACTAGAAATCAGCAGATTGAAAAATCACATACAGAAAGAGGCTGTTATAGCCCAGATCACCACCACAGCCGTAGCAGCAAGGTCATGCTTTGAACCAAATAACCAAAACCTACCTCACAGTTTCTTTCTGTTGATTAGCAACAGGAGAGGATGACTCCAGAGTTCCAGGAAGAATAAAAAAAAACCCAACAAAACCAACCAACCAACCAACCAACCAAACAAAAAAAACAACAAAAAAACCCCAAAACCCAACCAACCAAACAAAAAAAATCTAAAGTGAACAATCGTCTATGAAAAATGAATTTGTGATTTCTGCATGTCATTACCACCCTTATTTAAAGCCAATTTTAGACACAAATCATAGAAAGGTTTGGATTGGAAGCAGTCTCAAAGATCATCTAGTTCCAATCCCACTACTAAGAGCAGGGACATCTCCCACTAGACCAGCTTGCACAAGACCCTGTCCAGCTTGGCCCTGAACATGTCCAGGGAGAGGGTATCCAGAACTTCCTTGGGCAACCTGTTGCAGTGTCTCACCACTCTCACTGTAGAGAATTTCTTCCTAATATCCAGTCTAAATCTCCCCCTTTCCAGCTCAAGACCATTTCCCCTTGTCCTGTCACTACAAGCTTTCAGGAAAAGTCCCACCCCAGCTTATTTGTACTCCCCCTTCAGGTACTGGAAAGTCCACTTCAGGTGCTGGATCTGACATAGAAGTAAACAGTCTAGAAGACACCAGAAGTTCCACATATTTCTCAGAAGACTTGGACATTCTTTATGGTCTACAGGTAGAAAATGCCCACAACCACTATGCTTTCTTAGCAGGCTATGCCCTCAAGATAGCACAGCTATACACATACAGCTAACCCCACAACAGGCAGCACTTTGGACTGAAAACTTGATAGCATTGGCTTAGTACCTAGGGTGGTGGCAGAACACAGTATGAGAAGAGATTTTGCTTGTTTGCCTGTGTGGTGGCTCCAGTTCCTTGACCTAATTTGTCTCCTTATTTCCATGTTTTGAGATGGCCTGCACCACTCACCTTCCAGCTAACACCACACATCAATTTCCTGTTGGACATACCACATGAAGCTTACAGGTGACACTGAGGAATCACCAGTATGAGTTATCATGAATTCCATCTCATTATTAGTGCTGAACTTGTTGACAGCTTTTCCATCTTTAAGTAGAGCCTATTTGTTTTCTCCCTGCTATGGATGGACAGATCGGATAACATAAAATAGCATAAACTTCACATCCAATTCAAGTGCAGATAGAAATAAGAATTTGATTTTCCTCATTTTTATTCAGAAAAACAAAAAAATGCCAAAAATACAACAACAAAGTTTAAGCCAAATCAAGCCATGCTCATCCTTTTACATCTTGGAGTAATTTAAAATTTGAATATGGCATTTAATTATTGCTCCAGAGTGTTTTGAAACAGCATTCTACATTCTAAGGGTCTGGAGAACAAGGTCTTATGAGGGGTGGCTGAAGGAACTGAGATTGTTTAGTCTGGAGAAGAGGAGGCTGAGGAGAGACCTCATTGCTCCCTACAACTCCCTGAAAGGAGGCTGGAGTCATGTAGGGGTCAGTCTCTTCTCCTTAGTATCAGATGATAGAATGACAAGGAATGGCCTGGAAGTGTGCCAGAGAAGAACATTTAAGAACAATTTATTTCCTGCAAGAGTGGTAAGACATTGGAACAGGCTGCCCAGAGGGGTGGTGGAGTCACCATCCCCGGAGGTGTGCAAGAAACAGTCTGGAGCCCTCAGCACAGGAAGGACATGGAAGTGTTGGAGCGGGTCCAGAGGAGGGCACGAAGATGATCAGAGGGTTGGAGCAGCTCTGCTATGAGGACAGGCTACAAGAGTTGGGGCTCCGCAGCCTGGAGAAGAGAAGGTTTCCAGGAGACCTGAGAGTAGCCTTCCAGTATCTGAAGGGGGCCTACAGGAAGGCTGGGGAGGGACTATTGACAAGGTCTTACAATGACAGGACAAGGGGCAATGGGTTTAAACTGGCAGAGGGGAGATTTAGACTGGATGGAAGTTCTTTGCAGTGAGGGTGGTGAGGCACTGGCACAAGTTGCCCGGGGAGGTTGTGGCTGCTCCCTCCCTGGAGGTGTTCAAGGCCAGGTTGGAGGAGGCCTTGAGTGACCTGTACTAGTGGGAGGTGTCCCTGCCTATGGCAGGGGCTTGGAACTAGATGATCCTTGAGGCCCCTTCCAACCTTAGCATTCTATGATTCTATGATTAATTCAATGTCTAACTGATTTTATGGTGAAAAATGATCTTTTGGAGTCCAGTCAGAATATCCCATGAAAAAAATGGTGGAATATTGTGATCAAGGTAAACTGTGGGTTTTTTTTAATTCCTAAGAAGACAAACCAGAAATAGTTTTCGGTGAAGCTACTGCAATTGCTTCCCTCCCTTACTTCAGGCTCTTAGCCCTCTTGCCAGATTCAGAGCTTACTCAGAAGACTAACACACTGAAAAAGAAAATTACTTTGCATTAGAAAATCCACCTTCTATTCAGTGAAGTTTTACAAATGGAACATTGTTTCATAATGTGCCAGGTACTCAATGCCTTTAATTTGCATTGAACTGCTAAGTACATTTATTAGAAATTGCAATATTTCCCAGTGGAAAGGCTTATTTGTGATCAGACAAATGTCCATTAGCCTTCATTCAAACCCGCTGGTCATTTTTTTTTCTGTTTGGTCTGTAAAACCTGCTGTTTCTGGCCCTCCTATTTCTTCAGCCCATGCAAAGACCCTCCCTTTTGCTCTGTTCTCTAATACACCCAGTGGTCATTAAAGTTCCATTTGAAAAGAATTAAAGAGGACTATAATTTTTATGCGATTAAATTGGACCAATTATTCCTTGAAGCCACAAGCGTATAATTTCCTATAAGCACTGAAAAAAAATAAAAAAATCAATATCCCAAGTTCATAAATTATTTATCACTCCACCAGGCTGTTATTTGTTAGAGCAACAGAAAGACATGATGGTATCCTGGGATGCATTAAGATGAATGTGGACAGCAGGTCAAGGGAGGTTCTCATTCCCTTCTGTTCTGCCCTGGTGAGACCACATATGGAGCATTGTGTCCATTTCTAGGGTCCTCAGTTCAAGAGAGGGACAAGGACATGCTAGAGAAAGCCTAAAGGAGGCTATGGGGATGATAAAGGGATGGAAACATCTGCCTGATGAGGAAGGGCTGAGAGACCTGGGGCTGTTGAGCCTAGAGAAGGCTGAAAGGGGGTCTGATCAATGCTTACAAATACCTCAAGGCTGGGTGTCAAGAAGACAGGGCCAGTATCTTTTCACTGATGCCCTGTGATAGCACGAGGGGCAATGAATACAAGCTGAAACCTATGAAGTTTCACCTCCACATGATGAAAAACTCATTTGCTGTGAGGCTGCTGGAGCTCTGGAGCAGGCTGTCCAGAGAAGTTGTGGTCTCTCCTTCTCTAGAATCTTTCCAAACCCACCTAGATGCGTTCCTGTGTGGCCTGCCTGAGGGTTTGAACTCCAGAGGTCACTTCCAATCCCTACCATTCTGTGATTCTATGATACTGAACGTGCACAAGTATTTCAGCTTTCCTTCATATAGATAACAAGGATGTACACCAAAAAAAAGCAAAACCCAAAAAAAACCACACCAAACAATAAGCAGTCCAAAACTCAGAATTCCTCTCAACTTCCTATATCCACACTCCCTGAAGACATCTGTTTCTAAATATGAAATACTGGCATACAAAACACTTCTATATTTCTAAAATGTTACCCATGGCTCTTTGCCATTGATGACATTTGAGCATTCTGATGAGTTTCTGACTAGTTTTGGAATCAGTTGCACAGAAGACCTACAGCTAGTGTTTACAAAGCCAAGTTTCTGAATGCCAGAAGCAGTCTACTGGGGACTTCCAAATGTTTGGAAAGAACTACCACAATATTTCTCTGTTTTCTGTTATTTTTGTTAATGTCTTGATCTAACCGTGAAAGATATAACAGTGTATACTGTATATTTGGTTTATCATCAAGGATTTCCTTATGTTTGCTTGCTTGTTGTGGGTTGTTTTTTTTCAAGCCCAGCATGCTCTTTCTAGCTTCTTCAGTCCACAAAATCTACATCATTATCATTGCTTAGAAGACACACAGCTCTTTTCAACTTTTTAAGTAACATCAATTAACTTTTGCAACCCCCATCTACTTTAGTATCCTTTATTTCCATGTATGTAAAGGAAACAGCTGACGTACTCAAAACCAAAATACGGATTCAAGGCAGCAAAACTACTTCCACTCTACTTTTCATGTGCTGATACAAGTCTACTGAACCATTACACCTCTTCAAAAAATTACTTGGGGCGTGTTAGAAAGGAATCACACCCATTATTCCCAGGAGGACAGGGGCTGTATGATCAAATCAGCAGTACCCAGACAGGAAAGCACAACTGGATGAAGTTCTAGTGGTATCATCTCCCTTTTCTGTCCCCCTGACATGGATAAACTCAACAGCACAGAGTTTATTCTCAATATGCCTTTCTGATGTGACCCTGGAATACAAAAGTGCCTGTTCAACCTAAGTGGATATGAAAGTCTCCATGGTGCTTCTGAAACAGAAGGTTTGGTTCAATGTTACTAGCTCAAGCATTCAATGATCCTGTGAAAGCCTACCCTGATCAAAGTTAAAAGCAATTTTGATTGCACAGTGCTTCTTCTAGCTGGTTTTAGGAGTTAGAAACCAACATGTCCAAAGAGGACACAATAGCTTTGAGTCACAGGATGTTATTTGAAATACTGCTCCTTGAAGCATGAAAAGAATAAATAAATTGTGCATTAGCCTAAAAACTTATACATCACTTCACCATCTCAAGACTGATGTGCTGGTTTGAGGCTAATTAGAATATTTTAATAGAGAAAATTACACTATAGGCTGTGAAAGGAAAACTTCATGATGTCTACTTCACTCATACGCTTGCTGGAGAATTGTTTGGGA
>VWZE01007388.1:225699-239974 GCA_013396675.1 Eubucco bourcierii | reverse complement strand
TTGTACATTGTGCTGAGCTGTAAATAGAGCTTCAGTCCTTAACTACCAGCTGGGTGAGTTCTAGTCTGGGTCATTTTACAAAGTGCGGGAGGTGGGGAACTCCCAAACCATCACAGGCAGCCACAACTTCTCTGAGCGACTTTTTCTGGTGTCTCACCATCCTCATAATAGCAAGCTTCCTAATGTCTACCCTAAACCTACCTTGCTCTGTTTAAAATCATTACCCCTTGTCCTATCACTATACCTATAGCTGAAAGTTCTGGGACAACATGTTATTACTGTGTTTTCTGCTTTTCTCTATGATTTAAATGACCTTTGCATCAAAGAGGATATTTTTTACCATTATTTGACCTGATAGTATATTATATGACCTGATAGTAGCCTTCCAGTATCTGAAGGGTGCCTACAGGAAGGCTGGGGAGGGACTATTTACAAGGTCTTGCAAAAACAGGACAAGGGGCAATGGGTTTAAATTGGAAGATGGAAGATTTAGACTGGATGTCAGGAGGAAGTTCTTTACAGTAAGGGTGGTGAGGCACTGGCACAGGTTGCCCAGGGAGGTTGTGGTTGCTCCCTCCCTGGAGGTGTTCAAGGTCAGATTGGATGAGGCCTTGAGTAACCTGTACTAGTGGGAGGTGTCCCTGCCTATGTCAGGGGGTTGGAACTAGATGATCCTTGAGGTCCCTTCCAACCTTACCATTCTATGATTCTATTTTTTTCCATTAGGTGTTGCTCATGAAGAATAATCCTGAGTATGTTCCTTATCAGTGCATAGCAATCCTTTGCATGCTAAGAATGATGTGATTGTTTTGCTTGAGTGCCTGTGAATTACTTTGGCAGAAGTGCAACTCCATATTTTAAAAAATATTTATTCCACGTTGCCCTATTAATGTACCTTAGCACTGTTCTACAGGGACTTGTTCTAGCCCTGACAAGTAGTAGTAAAATTCCTGTGCTACCGCAGTCTCTTGCATTAGCTGAGGCTGCTGACAAGTGTGCTATTTCTACAACAAGTATTTGACCTTTAAAACTTGGCCTTGGATCACTTAACTGCTTCACATTCATCCCAGAATTGCTGTGACACTTTAATAGGGATTAGCCTGATGTTCAGTTTTCATTGTGAAGCTTATTTGGAAGTGGGATGCAAAGTGCATATCACCTACAATGAAACATAAGAATCTGCAAGCTTCTCCCCCTCTACTTCGATCTCACAAGACCTTACCTGGTTTACTGTGTCCAACTATGGAGGCTCCAACACAAGAAGGACATGGATCTGTTTGAGCAGGTCCAGATCAGGGCCACAATGATGATCAGAGGGCTGGAGCACCTCTTCACAGAATCACATAATGTCAGGGGTTGGAAGGGACCTCAAAATATCATTCAGTCCAACCCCCTTGCCAGAGCAGGATCACCTAGAGCAGATCACACAGGAACGCATCCAGGCAGGTTTTGAATATCTCCAGAGAAGGAGACTCCTCAACCCCCCTGGGCAGCCTGTTCTTGTATAAGGACAGTCTGAGGGAGTTGGGGTTATTCATCCTGGAGAATAGAAGGCTCCAGGGAGACCCTATTGTGGCCTTCAAGTACCTGAAGGGGACCTGCAGGAAAGCTGAAAACAGACTTTGTACTGATTGGACTAATTAATTTTGTAATGGGCTGGCCTGGATGGTCTGTTGGAAGGGTATATAGCTCCATGTTCAGATTCAATAAATGACTCCACTGCAGGAGCAGGAGCAAGACCTAAAATCATACTGGTATAGTGACTCTGGGGCGCTGACTCCGACCTCTGGTGACTCCCACAAGTATGAATTATAGAACCACAGAATTGTGTTGGTTGGAAAAGACCTCTTGTAGGGAAACATTCCGTAGTAACTGGACATAGAGTCATAGAATGGTAAGTTTGGAAGGGACCTCAAGGATCATCTAGTTCCAACCCCCTGCCATAGCCATGGACACCTCCCACTAGCACAGGTTACTCAAGGCCTCATCCAAGCTGTGTTAATGGCTAGTTGTAAGCTGAAGTTTCACAGTCTACATGAAAAGTTTATCCAAAGGGCCAAGACACAAGCTGCAGCAGCCGGCAGGAGAAATGAACAACAACGGCCAGCAGCAGGAAGATCAAAGCAAAACAAGGGGTGTTTTAAACAGATAGCTCATCACTATTTGCTTGGTTCCCTCACAGCTCACACCTTAACAACTTAGACCAATTATAGAATGCCACAATAGTTTGCATCTTGGCGATTTGGGCCAGCTGCTTGGGGCAACAGCTTGTCCCTTAATGGAGCAATTGCTTTGTAATGGGCTGGCCTGAACAGTCTGTTAGAAGGGTATATAAATGCATCTTCATATTCAATAAATTGGCATTGCTTGGATCATATTGATCTGTGTGTGGCTCTGTCCAGAAGCTCCCACCATTGGCAACGTCCCAAGAATTGCTATAACCTCTAGCGCCATCGAGTCCACATATTGGTCTACCACCACTATGGCCATTAAACCATGTCCCAAAGTGCCACGTCCACAAGTTTCTTGGATACCTTCAGAGAGACACTGGAACAAGTTGCCCATAGCAGTCGCCTCACTTAAACATGGAAGTGTTTAAGACCAGGCAGGCTGAAACTTTGAGAAACCTGGTCTAGTGGAAGGTGTTCCTGCCCATGGCAGAGGGGTTGAAACTGCCTGATCTTTAAAGTCCCTTCCAACTCAAAGCCATTACATGATTCTGCCATCCGAACACTTCTCAAAGAGTAGTAACTCATCAATTGTTTTCACAACAACAACAACAAAGCACAATAACTCAGGAGTTAATTGATCTGCTCAAGAATATTCAAGGTCAGGCAACAATGGTTCAGCCCTCTGAGCAGAATCCCACACTCCTGATTTCCAGTTCCCCATACCAGTGAGCAGGCCACTGGGGCAATGTGTGGCAAACCTTCCATTGAGAGCTGTTTATCAGGTTAAGTTCTCTATCTGCAGAGACATTAACCAAGATGTTGTGCATACTCCAGTGAACACATCCACACAACCACAAGAAGATGGCACACCATCATTTGTGTGAAGCAAGACCTCACTGAAGTGAGTGATGCCAATATCGCATCTTTTCTAAACGGCCTTGGCTACATATTTAAAATACTCGGAAGTGTAAATATTGCCTATGTGTTTTATGAGACAATAAAAAGTGGTTTAATACAGCAATAAAAACTCAAATATGCCTTGACAAAGTTATTTCAAACACAGATCTGGAGCCTATAGCTACTAAGTTTTAGACACGTATCAATTCAGAAGGGCCTTGACACAATACCATTTAAAAAGCAAAGTAAAATATTCTGCATATCAAGACTTACTAAATAAATCTCCAGGTTTTTATGGCACTAATGAATGAGTATGAGCACATTGGGACTGCTGAGTAATTTGCTTTAAAGCTATATATTGTAGATGTGAACCTAAAAAATGGCACATGCCTTAGCACTGAAAATGGAAGGTCTAGGACTATTTGGAATAACAGGTCTGCAAACACGGAATTATTGTGGCTGAAGCAGGGATATTTACAACAGCAACCTGGGGAATTAGTGAGATCAAAGAGTTTAGAGAATTACAAGCAGCAGGCACTGCACGCTGCCTTTCAAAGCCTCACACAACCAAAACAATGAAAAATTAGAGTAAATTAAGTATACTGCCCATCAAAACCTTGCACAACCGAAAGACCTAGGAATTAGAGTAAATTAAGCTTGTTTGCAAAAGTCAGTTTTTCATAACAAATAATCTTTGGGCAAGGCATCAATAAATTACCAATGGGACAGCAATGTGTCTTTGTGGCCAAGACGGCCAATGGTATCCTGGTGTGCATTAAGATGAATGTGACCATCAAGTTGGGGGAGGTTCTCCTGCCCTTTTACTCTATCCTGGTGAGACCACATCTGGAACACTGTGTCCAGTTCTGGGCTTCCCAGTTCAAGGAGGACAGGAAACTACTGGAGAGAGTCCAACAAAGGCTACAAGGATGATGTAAGGACTGGAACACTTGTCTGTTGAGGAAAGGCTGAGAGACCTGGGGCTGTTTAGCCCCAGAAGAAGAGAGAAGAGAAGGCTGAGAGGGAATCTGAGCAGTGTTTATAAATACCTGAAGGGTAAGTGTCAAAAAGAAAGGGCCAGTCTCTATTCAGTGATGCCCTGTGATAGGACAAGGGGCAATAGATACAAACCGGAGCACAGGAAGTTCCACCTCAGCATGAGCAAACACTTCCTTCCTGTGAGTGTGCTGCAGCCTTGGAGTAGGCTGCCCAAAGAGACTGTGGAGTGTCCATCTCTGGAGACTTTCCTAACCTGTCTGGACGCATTCCTGCATGACCTGCCCTAGGTGATCCTGCTGTGACAGGGGAGTTGGACTCAATGATCTCTGAAGGTCCCTTCCAACTGCTACCATGCTATGATTCTGAGTGACATGAACATTATGGCCACTGTGAAGAAGAGAGCACTGTGTTCTTACTTGTGATGTGGAAGGGGCACTAGCTGGTGTTCCACTGGCTGTCCAACTCAAGTTCATGGCATTAGTTACCCCTAAGAGCAGGGAGAGTGGCCAGCTGTGTCCCCAACAAGAGTCAGATTCAGCCACAAAGCAGGAGCGGTGACCAGCTCACATGCTGCAGCAGTAGCTGTGAAGTCACAGACAGTGTGTCTCCCTTTGGCCAAGCAGGGCAGAGATGGGTAAGCAACTATGCAAGATCTGCCCCCAGTGAGGACAACAATAAGGATGACAATTTTTGACATTAGATAACCTGAGCTCAATATTAATAACTGATCCGCTGCTGAGGATGCACCTCAAGTGTTGTGTTCAGTTTTGGGTCCCTCACTACAAGATGGGTTGATGAAAAGCTCAGCATGAGCCTGCAGTGTGCACATGCAGCCCAGACAGCAAATCAAGTCCTGGGCTGCATCAAGAGCAGTGTGGCCAGCAGGGCAAGACAGGGGATTCTGCCCCTTTGCTCTCGTCAGACCACACCTGGAGTACTGTGTGCAGTTCTGGAACCCTCAAACCAGGAAGGACATGGGGAGAGCCACTAAGATGATCAGAGGGCTGGAGCAGCTCTCCTATGAGGACAGGCTGAGAGAGTTGGGGCTCTGCAGCCTGGAGAAGAGAAGGCTTTGAGAAGACCTGATAGTAGCCTTCCAGGATCTGAAGGGGGCCTACAGGAAGGCTGGGGAGGGACTATTGACAAGGTCTTGCAATGACAGGACAAGGGGAAATGGGTTTAAACTGGGAGAGGGGAGATTTAGACTGGATGTTAGGAGGAAGTTCTTTGCAATGAGGGTGGTGAGGCACTGGAACAGGTTGCCCAGGGAGGTTGTGGCTGCTCCCTCCCTGGAGGTGTTCAAGGCCAGGTTGGAGGAGGCCTTGAGTGAGCTGTACTAGTGGGAGGTGTCCCTGCCTATGGCAGGGGTTTGGAACTAGATGATCCTTGAGGTCCTTTCCAACCTTACCATTCTATGATTCTAAGGAGGACAGTGGGGTTCTGGAATGCACCCAAAGAAGGGCAGCAAAGCTGGTGAAGGGCCTTGAATCACAAGAAACAGCTGAGGGAACTGGTGTTGCTTAATCTGGACAAGAGGAGACTGAGGAGAGACCTCATCATGCTCTCCAACTATTGGACCAAGGTGTGTGGGGGGGTTCGGTGTCTTCTCACATGCAGCAAGTTACAGGACAAGAGGAAATGACCTTGAGTTGTGCCAGAGGAGGTTCAGATTGGGTATTTGGAAAAATGCCTTCCCAGAAAGGGTTATCAGGCATTGCAACAGGCTGCCCAAGGAGCCACCATCCCTACAGGTATTTAAGTGATGTGTAGATGGCGTTTTCAGGGACATTGTTTTGTGAATGGTGCTGATCAGGGACACTCTAAGCTCTAGGTGAATGGTTGGGCTTGCTGATCCCAGAGGTCTCTTCTATATTCAACACTTCTGTGGTTCTAAAGCATTTCTCCTCAGGCTGCCCACTCGGAAGCTGGATTAGCAAACTTGGAGGTTTTTTGTTTGGTTGTTTGTTTGGTTTGTTGGTTGGTTTTTTTTTAGGGGGGGGGGAGCTGTTGGTGGGCTTTTTGGTTGGTTGGTTGGTTTTTGTGAGGTTTTTGGGGTTTGGTTTTTTAATTTCAACTGAAGTGAGGCAGGCACTGCTTCTACAACCAGCTGAGTTGACAAGTCTGACAGGACTGTAGTCCCCGGCTGGCAGTAATAATCTCTTTATCTGGCACAAACACACTCAATCACCCTACTCTCAGAGGTCCCTTCCCTACCTTAAAGTAGTGGCTGCTGCTGCAGCACTGGGTTCAGGGTAGGGCAGGGGCAATTTTTTTCTGAGCCATCATAATAAATTCCAAGATTGTTAAATCTGTACAGTAATGAGCCGCAGAGGATGTTCACTTTTAAACATGTAGAGTGTGTAGAATAGAAAATTTCAGGTTTGCCTTTGGTCACATAGTTCAACTTGACTTTGAAAATCACAATGAGGACATGTTAAAGCATGAAAAATGCAAGTTTTATAGTGTGCATTATTTGCACATGAATTAGAATTTCTGTTTGGCTACGGATTTTTTTTTTTCTCCTTATCTTTTAATGTGGAAAAATATATCAAAAGATACTTATGCCATTTTAGTCAGCATTATTTTGGCATTCTGGCAGAAAAGCCTGGTGCCAGTTGTTTTTAGACTCACCTGGTGTGTCAAACAGGGTTTTTTCCCTACCTCACCAAGTAGCTTCTTCTCCCCACCTCACCAAATAGCTTCTTTTCTTGTCCCTCCTCACCAAGATTAGTCAGCACACTTCCAGAGGAATCAAGACAGTATTGCAGCAAGATAAAAATTAAAATACACAACATCTCCAAAAGATATGCAAGTCATTGGCAGAAAGAAGAGTCAGCCTTCTGATTTAGACACTTTGGAAACTCTCTTCTTGTTAATTAAAGAAGGTAAGGTGAATGATTTAGATAAGCAATTCAGAAGAATTATGAACCTTCCTAAACCTTTTGTTCAAAAGAAGAGCTGAAATTTCTGAAGGCTCATAAAAAAAATAAGAAAAGCTAACTCTAGTTACACACAGCCCTGTGAATGCACATATGCATACACACAGCCACACTCTGAGCTCTCCACCTTCTCCTACCCTTCCCACATTTAACAAGCAGTAAAAGTGTCAGAATAATCTTGAAGAATAATACCTGTGTCAATAGAAAAAAAAATTTCCGCTCCATGCTGCCTCCAGTAACACTAAGTTCATTGTTCAGGGTAAGAATTCTGGAACAGCTTGCCTGACTTTTAAAAGAATTGATAGCTGTAAGAGTGATGAAAGCAACAGGGGAAAAAAAATATTAAAAAATAATAAGAAAAAAAAAAGAAAAATAAATTAAAACAATAATTTTTTTAAAAAAATATAACACAGAATAAACAATACAATTATGTTTTAAAATAATAAACAATAAAAACAAAACTACAAAATGCTAGGATGTTGAATGTTTTCATTGCTTCAGTCTTTAGTAATAGGAACAATTGTATTCTGCAAATCCAGAGCTAGAATCACAGAACATTAGCGGCTGGAGATTGAGTCCAACAACTCCTCCACCAAATCGGGATCACCCATGGCAGGTCACTCAGAAATGCATCCATATGGGTTTTGAAAGTCTCCAGAGAAGGAAACTCCACAGCCTCTCTGGGAAGCCTGCTTCAGTGGATCACCCTCACAGTAAAGAAATTTCTCCTTGGGTTGAGGTGGAGCCTCCTGTGTTCCAGCTTGTACCCTTTGTTCCTGGTCCTATTACTGACCACCACTGAAAACAGATAGTCATCTTCATCTTGACACCTACTCCTCAGATATTTATAGACATTAATAAGATCCCTTCTTAGTCCTCTCCTCTCAAGACTAAACAGCTCCAGGTCTCTCAGTCTTTCTTCACAGGACAGATGTTCGAGTCCCTTAATCAGCCTCATAGTCTCCTTTGGACTCTCTCCAGTAGATCCTTGTCTCTGTTGAACTGGAGAGTATACAGTATTCCAGGTTTGGCCTCATCAGGGTAGAGAAGAGGGGGTGGAGAAATCAACCAGAAGCAGAATGATCTCCCTGCAACCTAGGAGGGGATGGTCAAAGACATGCTGCACCACATAGACAGAAACAAGTCTATGGGACTGGATGGAATCCACCCAAAAGTTCTGAGAGAAAGCTGGTGGAGGTGCACATCAAGAAGGGAAAAAAAGCTGGTGAAGGACCTAGAGTCTTTTTAGGAGCAGCTGAGAGAGCTGCAGTTGTTCAGCCTGGAGTAAAGGAGGCTGAGAGGAGACACTATCACTCTCTACAACAACCTGATAGTAGGTTGTAGAGAGGTGGGTGTGAACTTGTTCAACCAAGTAACAAGTGATAGAAAAAGAGGTAATGGCCTCAAGTTGCACAAAGGGAAGTTTAGATTGGATATTAGGAAGAATTTCTTCACTGAAAGGGTTCTCAGGCCCAGGGACGTGGTTGATTCTGTCTCTGGAGATTATCAAGGCCACCTGGTCACGTTCCTATGTGGTCTGCTACAGAAAATCCTGCTCTGGCAGGAAGGTGGTACCAAATCTTCAGAGGTCCCTTCTATTCTATGATTCTATGCAATTCTGTAGTGAAGTCCTCATCCCCAGAGGTATTTAAGAGTCGTATAGATGTAGTTGTTAGGGAGGTGGTTTAGTCAGGGACTTGTCAGTGTCAGGCTAATGACTGGACTTCATGATCTTAAAGGTCTTTTCCAATCTAGGCAGTTCTGTGATTCCCTGAAAATTTTTGCTAGGCAAGCTAAAATTTTGATGGAATATATTTTGTGCTTGACATTTTAAAACGTCAATCAATATACAAAAGTCTTAGGAGAAGAGCCTTGTCAAACTCAGGTGCTTTTTTGGCACTCTATCTAAGCACCTTTAACCATATGAAATTTTAACACAGTTCAACAAATGTCCATTTGCAGAACACTGCTCAAAAATGAGGTTTTGCTTTTCCTCATTGTTATCATTTACCTAAACAAGCAGGAGAAGACCTGAACTCCTATCCTCACCATGCCTTCTATGCCAAATTCTATTCTGATAGTTGAATAAATCATTTATGCAGCCACAAGATCAAAGTGCCAACAAGAGCCTTGTACCAGTACTACGAGGACAAACCTGTCAACTGGAGCGGGCTCACAGTTGATCTGCCTGATGTGTGCAGAGGTTCTGCCCATATATATCCATGTAAAGATGCCTGCAGCAAAAATCCAGCCTCACATACGTTAAAAGCTTATCTACCCATAACATGTTCAAGAGAGTCAAGGCAAATCAGCTGAAGCCACAGAAGCAAGGCCAGGAACTTAGAGAATTATTAGATGAAAGTTACTTCTAAGAGGGAGTACTGAGATGATACTTGAAACATGATTTAAGGAAATGTATCCTGACTTCAGAAGTCAGTTGGCTTACCTTCTCTTTCCAAAGTATATATGTGAATAACAGGAAGACAGAAAAGACAGACATGAAGATACTGGGCATTTCAGACTTTCAGAAAATATGAGTTTTGCGTAGGTACCACCCAAAATTCAATTCCTCACACTTAAACAGCATTAAAAATCACACTATATAGGTATCAAAGCCCTTCTTTGCAGCTCAGGAAGCACAGACACTGGAGAATCTCATCTTCAGGCAGTACAGGTTTCTTCCCGACACCAAAGAATGGATTAAGTTTGGGAATTAATTGCACATAAGAAACTCCCAGGCTACTCAAGAATGGTGTCTGCTATAGCACCTGTTTTTGTTGTGCTGGGTCTATGTTGCTCTTCTGAAATCAGCATTCTAAAACTACATTCCTATAGCCTGAGGAGGGTAGATTTAGAAAAGAGATTCTTTACAGTGAGGCTGGTGAGACACTGGAACAGGTTGCCCAGGGAGATGGTGGTTGCTCCCTGCCTGGAGTTGTTCAAGGCCAGGTTGGAGGAGGCCTTGAGTAACCTGTACTAGTGGAAGATGTCCCTACCTATGGCAGGGGGTTGGAACTATGTGATCCTTGAGGTCCCTTCCAACCTTACCATTCTATGATTCTATGATTTTGGCCACAGGTCTATTACACCTGTTTTGTTTTGTTTTAGGTCAAAGGTCTATTTCACCTTTTATTTAAAAAAATAAAATAAAAAAAAAAAAATTATATAATAAACTTTGGAGTGCTTTGTAATTTTTATTTTACCTGCATAAAATGCTGAGAATTCGTCTGTTTATAATTGCACAGATGGAAATTACAACTTCTAATTAATGAATTCATCTAAGCAGCATCTGAGCTACTGCTTTTATAATATCAGGCTTATGTTTCTCCCCTTCCCTCCCAAAAGGCTATGCATTCTTTACTTGCTCATCTGTAGGAATTTACAGCTGTTAAATTAGCCAAGGTAAGCCTTACCTTTTGTTCCCTTGAATGATATCAAAACATAGTGAGAATTACAATAGAAATACGTTGAGAATTGCAGAGAAAAAGTTAATTAAAAACTTGAATATAAGCACTAAGCACTAGAAAGTCCAAACAAAAGATTTCTTCCTAGTTCACACCAAGTTCTGGCTGCATGCATAATTACATATAATTCAGACTGTAACTTTCTGTGCTTTGCTTCTTCAATGTAAAAAAAAAAAAAAAAAAAAAATAATAATAATAATAAAAAAATCCTTTCCCTCTGCAATTTTGCTTTACATTTATAAACAATCAGGGTTCTTATTACAGTCAATACCTTGCAGATACAATCATAGAATCATAGAATGGTAAGGTTGGAAGGGACCTCAACGATCATCTAGTTCCAACCCTCTGACATAGGCAGGGACACCTCCCACTACTACAACTCACTCAAGGCCTCATCCAATCTGGCCTTGAACACCTCCAGGGAGGGAGCATCCACAACCTCCCTGNCAGCCTGTCCTCATAGGAGAGCTGCTGCAGACCTCTGATCATCCTTGTGACCGTCCTCTGGACCTGCTCCAACACTTCCATGTCCTTCCTGTGCTGAGGGCTCCAGAACTGCACACAGTACTCCAGGTGGGGTCTGAGGAGAGCAGAGTAAAGGGGCAGAATCCCCTCCCTTGCCCTACTGGCCACACTGCTCTTGATGCAGCCCAGGACTCGGTTGGCTGTCTTTAATATTTAAGTGCTAAGCAGAAAAGAGCCAAAAATTTCCAGTGATCCCCATCTACATCCATCCTATAAATAGTAGTCTAATGAAAAAAAAAAAAAAAAAAAGTTTTCCAACTATCCACTCTTGTTTTAAAACCAAACTTCATTGTCAGCTTTCCACAAATAAAAATGATCGAGTTTAGCTTCTAAATGTCATCGGAAAGCAAATTTGAAGCTTGCTGCCTCCAATATTCATATCAAAATAGCAGGCTTTATGTTAAAGGCCACTGTCTGACATACAGAAAGAACCTCCCCTCCCAGCCCATTTCTCATCAAAGCCTTGTACACAAGTACTTAAATTAACCAAGACCTAATTACAGTCCTTTTGAAAAGGATGATGCACATAGATTTTTTTTTTTTTTAATTTGAATCACAGAATGATTTAGATTGGAAAAGACCTTCAAGTTCATCAACTTGGCTCTACCAAGTCTACCTCTAATCTGTATTCCCCAGCACCACATCTACATAGCTTTTCAGTGCCTCCAGGGACAGTGACTCCACCACCAGTCTGTTTCAATGCCTGACAACACTTTCTGTGATTTTTATTTTTAATTAATGTGCAGCCTAAACCTGTCCTGGTGCAGCTTGAGGCCTCTTGTTCTGTCACTAGTTACCTGGGAGAAGAGACCACTTCACAAAAACCTCCCTTTAGGTAGTTGCAGAGAGTTTATTTCATTTGGCAGTAACCAAAACTTATGTTACAATCTATGTATCTCAAAACCCATCATAGGACAATTTTCCACTCAAAAAATCTATTGATGACTATTGGTGATCATAGAAGACATTCTGCTACAGGGAATTCAAGAGAACAAAACAAGAGAGACAAAGACCTTAGGACACATGCCAGCATAATCATAGAATGGTGGAATGTTTTGGGGTGGAATTGACCCCAAAGATTATCAAGCTCCAACCTACCAGACAGGGGCAGGGACACCTTCCACTAGACCTGGCTGCTCATCCAACCTGGCCAGGAACAACAACAGGGAAGAGACTATAACTCAGCCAGCTGGAAATTAGGGACTGAAGCTCTGTTTACAGCTCAGCACAATGTAGAAGCAGAGATATACACTATAGACAGGAATAGTTACAGAAATAGACAAGTTAAAGGGAATACAGAAACACAACTCCCCTCCCAGAAATCAGAGACCCCAGGAGGGGCTCCCAACCACCCTTCCACCTTCTCCCCACCCCTGTACCTTACCCAAGGTTTGCCTTGCCCACAAGGTAAATTAGGAAGATCGGCCAGGGGAGTTAGAAGAAAAGTGGTTAGTGAGGATTAATGAGCAGAGGAACCAAGAGCCAGAAGCTGCTAGATCCCTCAGCAACTGCTGTTCCAGCAAGCCACAGACAAGAGACTGACCTATCTATATGTTTTGGTTATTGTTCCCAAACAATTTCTTAGCAAGCGTATGAGTGAAGCAGACATCACCATTGTTTTCCTTTCACAGCCTGTAGTGTAATTTTCTCTATTAAAATATTCCAATTAGCCTCAAACCAGCACACCTGTAAAGGATTTCTTTCTAATATCCAGTCTAAATCTACCCTCCTCAAGATTAAATACATTCCCTCTCAGGTTACAACTAATAAGAAATGGTCCTGTGTATCAGTAGGTCTGGGAACATAACATCCCCCTATCCCACTCACTCCCATGTGCAATGAAACACTAACCATTTCAAGACAGAGAGGAGAAGCACTTCTTGACACATTTTCAGCCTTGAAAAAAAAAGCTAAGCTGTCACTGAGATTAGTTTTCTACCACTGTTCATGAGGCAGATGTGATTAAGCATCACTGGAGAGTGCTCCTGATTTCAGTTTCTGTGACTCATTTAAGTAGTTCAGCCTGATGTATATTTAGTACAGGCTCTGGGACAGCCTCTCTTCCGACATCAAGCTGGCATGAGACGAAATGACTTCAGTTTTATAGTAGTAGTATTGTGGCTGTGACGATGTGGGAAGGCAGGACTGGTGAAGATTAAGTCATATTTACTCATCCACTGCAAAACTGGGAAAAAAGCCCCAAAGAAATAAAGCACACACACACAAACCCCACAAATGAATAATAGTTTAAAAATCAAACCAACCAAACAACCCTCCGCCAAACCAACCAAACAAAAGCCCTCTGAAAAACCAAATGCACACCCCACACAAAAAACCCCCAAACCAACCACTCCCACCCCAAGCTGACTAAAAACCATGAAACGAACAAAATACAAGTTTTTCTCAAAAAATGACATTTTAACATCCAAACTAGAGGCACATATTCCCAGGGGACCACAGATGCATCTTTTTAAATCCTAGAAACCTCATGCATAGAAGCCTTGACTGTCACACTGTACTGACCTGGGACCAATAAAGAAAATTATTTAACAGGTGCCAGCAATTAGGCTCTGTGTTTTTCCTCATAATTTGCACTTCTCTCTTTCCAGCTTTGCTAAGCTCTTATTCTAACCATATAAGCTACTCACACCAGATGAAACAGAAACACCCACACTTCCACAGCAACACTATATACTCCTCACCTACAGCAGCCAAAAAAATCATAGCATCACAGAATACATTGTGTTGGAAGGGAGCAGAGGTCATCTTGTCCAACATCCCTGTGGTTGGCAGGGAGATTTGGCTCTGTCCCACATGACATCCTGGTCACCAAACTGGAAAAACATGGACTTGATGGGTACAGCACTGCTGGATAAGGAATTGGCTGGATGGTTGCATGCAGTGGTGATCAGCGACACAATATCCACCTGGAGAGCAGTGACAAGTGGTGTCCCTCAGGGGTCAGTGCTGGGACCAGTGCTGTTTAACATCTTTGTCAGTGCCATGGACAGAGGAATGGAGTGCACCCTCAGCAAGTTTGCAGATGACACCAAGCTGTGTGGCACAGTCGACTTGCTAGAGGGCAGGGATCCATCCAGAGGGACCTGGACAGGCTGGAGAGTTGGGCCCAGGCCAATCTCATGAAATTCAACAAGGCCAAGTGTAAGGTCCTGCATCTACATTGGTACAATCCCAGGCTGGGTGGTGAATGGCTGGAGAGTAGCCCGGAGGAAAAGGACCTGGGGGTCTGGGTTGATGAAAAGCTCAACATGAGCCTGCA
>VWZE01007388.1:207040-225671 GCA_013396675.1 Eubucco bourcierii | reverse complement strand
GAGAAGGCTTCAAGGAGACCTGATAGTAGCCTTCCAGTATCTGAAGGGGCCCTACAGGAAGGCTGGGGAAGGATTATTGACAAGGTCCTGCAATGACAGGATGAGGAGTAATGGGTTTAAAGTGGAAGAGGGGAGATTTAGACAGGATATTAGGAAGAAATTCTTTACAGTGAGGGTGGTGAGACACTAGAACAGGTTGCCCAGGGAGGTTGTGGATGGTTCCTCCCTGGAGGCGTTCAGGGCCAGGTTGGATGAGGCGTTGAGCAACCTGTTCTAGTTGAACAGGTTGAACTAGTCCTTCCCTATGGCAGGGGGTTGGAGCTAGATGATCTTTGAGGTCTCTTCCAACCTGACCATTCTATGATCTATTTCAACCCCTTCACCATGGTCCAAGGTCTCTTCCAACCTAAACCATTGTATGATTCTACCCCATGATTCTATTTCCATCTAGATCAAGTTGCTCAGGTCCCTGCCAAGTGAATGTCTCCAGGGATGGGGCTCCAACCACATGTCTGGGCAACCCATCCAGTGTCTCACCACTCGCTGTAAAGAATTTCTCTCTAACATTCAACCTAACTCTATCCTACTCTAGTTTGAAGCCATTTCGTGATTTAAAACTATTGCATGTCCCATCACTACATACCCTTCTAAACAGTCCCTCCCCAGTCTGTGCATCCTATTCACATCCTTTCTAGAACATGCTGTGTTTCATTGCATTGTCCTCTGGGATGAACTAGACAAGTTAGCCAACTCATATCCATGAAAGACAACTACTAGTTCAGTTTTGGGCTCCCTGGTTCAGGAGGGACTTGAAAGAGTCCAATGGAGAGCTATGAAGATGATTAAGCAGGTGGAGCACTGCCCTTTGAGGAGAGGCTGGGGGACCTGGGGCTTTTTAGTCTGGTGAAGAAAGGACTTACAGAGTATCTAATCAATATTTATAAACATCTGAGGGCTGCGAGTCACGAGGGAGGGGACAAACTCTTCTCAGTTATTCCCTGTGGAGGGGCAAGGGGTATAAACTACAGCACAGGAAGTGAGGAGGAACTTCTTTACTGTAAGGGTCATGGAGCACTGGCACAGGCTTCCCAGAGAGGTTGTGTAGTCTCTTTCTCTGGAGACTTTCAAGACCCATCTGGATGTGTTCCTGAGTGACCTGCACTAGACTATGGTCCTGCTCTGGCAGGGGGGTTGGACTTGATGATCTCCAGAGGCAACCCCTAACATCCTGTGATCCTGCGAACAGTCAATCTGACACCTCCCAAAAACTGCCTCTGACCTCTATCTTCAAGAAAGACCTAGAAAAGTTAAATGAAGTAATTAAGATTAATAACTCTAATAAATACTGCATACTCAAAAGTAATGAGAAATTTAGAGGGATCGTTTTGTAGCCTATTGGAATTTCCCCTTTCCACTCTAAGGGAACCTCTTCATGCAAGGAGGAAAACAGCTACCCTCACACAGTTGAGCAACTATCTTAAGAATTTGAAATGACAAATCTTTCAGGTGACATGTGCAACAGTTAAGTCTACAAAAAAAAAATGTTTTTTTAAATAAAAAAAAAACCAAACCAACAAACCTGTACTTGTTTATCTTCCAAAAGTCTGCAAGCGATTTAAAGGCTATTTCCTGATAAGGAAAAATGCAGTTTGAAAGCTGAATGTCAAGGAAACTTCTTAGCTCCCTTCTGTACATTAAAAAAAAAATGCCACAATCCAGAACACCAAGTTGTGTAGGACTCTTGAATAAAGAGTTAATTTAAAATGACTGAAAATTCCTTCTGTTTTATGAGAAAAACAAAGAATAAGCTTCATAAACTCTTAATTTGTGATTATATCCACATAGCAGAAATAACTAGAAGTTGGACAGGATTTTCCTCTCCTTTCTTCTAAATTCTTAGGCAAATACTGTAGCCCTTTGTTCTGGAAGGTAGGAATATCAAATAGTTTACAGTCTGTGTTCACTTTGAAAGAACAAAGACTTCAACTCAGGAAAACATTTTAGGAGTCCCAGTCCCAGAGAGATCTTAGATTTCTGACTAAGTCCCTGAACCTGTACCAAAACTCAACTTGACAGAAAGTCCAAGTGACCTAGAACCAACACAGAGGTACACTGGTACTGAGACAAAGCTGCTAAACTACAGAAAAACAAGGGGGGGAAAATCATTTACTCCTCCCTTCCCTGAAGCAAGGTAAAATAAACATCAAGTTGAAGGAGATTGACACTTGCACCACAAGTTCTAACCCCTTCTGGCACGTGCACAGCTCAGCTGAGGTGACAAATACCATCCATACAAAGACATCTTTTCCAAACCAAGCCCAAAAAGCATTTGCATGACAATATAAGTTTACACACACAGTAATATTTGTTCTGTTGTTGAGACCTGGAGAAAATTTTATTAGCAACTAAATATTTGCTTTTAGTATCCTTTCAGTTTCCATTAAATCTTATCTGAAGGGCTTTTAGCATCTGGTGGTTGTAACAGCTCTCATTGGGTAATGCCAGAGCTCAGATGCACAAAACATCTGTCACATTTATTTGAGAGGTACTACCAGAAGTTATGCTTGCAAATACACATGGAAGTATTTAGATATGTGTGGCAAACTACCTCAGAATGTACTCTTCTATCAGTCAAAGCAGTAAAACTCAGCACTTTACCTTCCTTTAGTTGCATCAGAAATGAGTCCTTGAGGTTGGCTGAAGATCCTGTTAATGGAGTTCACTTTCTCCACCTCCTGTTTTAGAAGCCTCTCATCCTATTTCCATTTGCATCTTGTGCCACCAATTAGCTGAGAGTTGCTTTCCTCTGCACCAGTTAGCTCACACTCAGGTGAGGAGTTGTCTTAACCTTGGCAAAGCTCCACCAACAAGCTGGATTTGAAGCACAGTTCGTACACCACTTCTAGACAGTCACACACATGGCAGAGAAAACACACCAGCCTCTCATCCTTTGCCCAGTGATAGTACTTTTGTGGCAGCATTTCACAGCCATTATTAGCTCCTAGGGCAGCAGGTGTTTACCTCCAGCTGCTCCAGCTCTTCACTTCAGCACCTCAAAAGCTGTAGGAGGTAGTTCATTAGGTCAGCAGCCAGATGCTTTGCTGAGGGCAAATAAACACATGAAAAAGCCATTGAAGAGCCTGGTTCCTTTCACCAGAGGAGGTAATCTGTGAGAAAGAACAGCACAGGCTTCCTCAGCACTCTCACTGGTCCCTGGCTGCACGCTCCCTCTGCCATCAAACTACAGGCTCACTCTCATTAAGGTATCCTCCATGACGCTTGGAAACTTTTAAGGGATGTCCACACATCAGAGTAAAGCAAGAACAATCTAGGCTACCAAAGATACCAGCTGGGCAGAGTACTGGCTCGTGTTCAGCCAGCTGTCAACCAGTACCCCCCAGGTCCTTTTCTGCCAGGCAGCTTTCCAGCCACTCTGCCCCAACCTGTGGCAATGCATGGGGTCATTGTGACCCAAGCGCGAGACCTGGCACTTGGCCTTGCGCAACCTCATTTCCATTGGCCTAAGTCCATCAATTCAGCCTGTCCAGATGCCTCTGTGGAATCTTTCTACCCTCCAGCACATCAACAGTTGTGCCCAACTTGGTGGTGTTTGCATACTTACTGAGGGCAAAGTCAAATGACTGAAGGTACGTTTCCTACCCATTTCTCCATGCCACGGATTTTAGCCATTGGAATCAGATCTAGGTAGAAATCAAAGACAGTAAATTTGCCCTGACCTCCCGAAACAGCAACAGAGCCATCCATGCATCCTCTTGATGTGACTACTTCTTCCACTGAACTTATTAGGCACTGAGTCACCACACACAATGTTTTGCATCAGCCCCATAAACTAGATGCTGTTACTCTCTGACCCTTCTCCAAGAGATGTAGACCTTCAATGCTGCTCCATGAGATGTACCACTTTACTGTCTTTAAGAGGTAATAAAGAAGGATAACAAAAGATAAACAGAAGATAACAAGTTGATGTCAAACTTGGAGGAAGGATCAGGACAGAGGGTTAATGTGGAGACCTGGCTACCTATTTGATGTTTGTTCTGTATTACAGCAGGATTTCTTCTGTCTATATGAAGATTTTATAAGCAAGAAGGATAATAAATCAGCTCCAGAAAATAGAAAAACCTATGTCTGTTCTTGAAAGAATTGATGCTTCCTGAGGTAACTTTTCTCCCATCAGATGCTTAGGTGTTTTGCTTGAAGCTTGACAAAGAAAATGTTGTCACTTCCAAGGAAACAAAAAAAACCAAAAAAAAAAAATTAAAAAAAAAGAAACAAAACCCAAAAAAAACCAAAAAAAAAAAAAAAAGGATTGCTCAAAAATCAAATCTTTGATTTTAATTTTTTTCCCCTGTGTTGGTTCCTCAAGTAATTTTGAGGAAATCATCTGGACAACATTAGCAATTAGTGAGGCAGAGGTTAATTGCTCTGATTAGTTGCTGGATGGCCAAGAAGGGAGTTTAAGAGACCAAGGTCAATTTAAAAAGGGCTGGCAGAAACAGGTCCCTCAAGGTGTTAAAAGTGAAGAAATGAATATGCATGCAGTGCAGCTGACAGTTGAAGCCAGATGTTTAGTTTCACAGTTGGAATTTGGCTAGCAGATTTGATGGGATTTTTTGTCTTCTTCCTGTTTTACAAAATCTGCTGGCAACATGGCACTTCCTCATCTATTTAAGGAATACAAAGATGATTAGGTGATCTGATGAGAAGACTGAGAGAATTTGGGCTTTTTAGTCTGGAAAAGGGAAGACTGAGAGGGATCTCATCAATGCTTGTCAATACTCACAGGGCAGGTGTCAGAAGGATGGGACCAGTCTTTTTTCAGTGCTCCCCATTGACAGGACAAGGGGTAATGGGCACAAACTTGAACATAAGAAGTTCCATCTAAATATGAGGGAGAATTTCTTTAATTTGAGGATGTTGAAGCACTGGACCAGGCTGACCAGAGAGGTGGTGAAGTCTCTATCTCTGGAGACATTTCAAATCTCCCTGGATGTGTTCCTGTGCGACCTTCTTTAGGTGAACCTGCCTTGGCAGGGGAATTGGACTAGATGGACAGAGGTCACTTCTAACCTACCACTCTGTGATTTGCCTTAGAAAAAGAGAAAACTGGAACAGGTTGTCCAGGGAGATTGTGGCTGCACCCTTCCTGGAGGTGCTCAAGGCCAGGTTGGATGAGGCCTTGAGTGACCTGTTCTAGTGGGAGGTGTCCCTGCCTATGGTGTGGGGTTGGAACTAGATGATCCTTGAGGTCCCTTCCAACCTTACCATTCTATGATTCTATGAATAGAGATGCTTACCTTCAGAAAAGAGACACATGAAAAAAAAAAAAACATTTTGCAAGGTCAAGGAGCTGAGTCTTTCGTGGCAGCAGGGGAATAACTGATGTTCCTGAATAAAACAGGCACAGATATGTGGATATTTGTAGAATGGGAAGGCAACTGTTCTATACAATAATGCCCAACTCCAATTCAGACCCTCTAAAAGATTCTATAAATAAAGAGTTGTTTGTCAAATCCTATTTTCATTAGACTCAGGAGTGGGATTCATACAATTTAATTTTAGCTAAGCAAAAGTAAGTACTAGGTCTAAGCTAGTTATTTAGGTTTCCTTTCAGTAAGTTAAGAAAATTAAGTACTTTGAGAGGATTCATCATTTTCACATCATTCTGAGACAGTTATCTAAGGTAGCAGAATTAATTGCTCTCTGGAGCAATTGATCTTCATTTTCTCTCTATTGACTACAGAGTCTGAACATCTACCTTTGATGAGATGCTTCCTATTCAGATGGCTAGAATTAGAGAAGAAAGCTCCTACTAGTTATACTTAGGAAAATATTGTGTAACCATGGACCACAGCTCAAGTGGCAGGAATTTGAGGAGTTAACAGCACAGCATGAAAGATCTTTTTTTTGCCCCCTTCTCCCCTACTAATCCTATTTTAATTGAGTGCACGGAAAGTCACATCAAAATAGTTCTGGAGCCCTCAGCACAAGAAGGAAGTGTTGGAGGAGGTCCAGAGGAGGGCCACAAGATGACCAGAGGGCTGCAGTAGCTCTGCTATGAGGACAGGCTGAGAGAGTTGGGGCTCTGCAGCCTGGAGAAGAGAAGGCTTCGAGGAGACCTTCCAGTATCTGAAGGGGGCCTACAGGAAGGCTGGGGAGGGACTATTGACAAGGTCTTGCAATGACAGGACAAGGGGCAATGGGTTTAAACTGGCAGAGGGAAGATTTAGACTGGATGTTAGGAAGAAATTCTTTCCAGTGAGGGTGGTGAGGCACAGGAACAGGTTGCCCAGGGAGGTTGTGGATGCTCCCTCCCTGGAGGTGTTCAAGGCCAGGTTGGATGAGGCCTTGAGTGAGCTGTACTAGTGGGAGGTGTCCCTGCCTATGGCAGGGGTTTGGAACTAGATGATCCTTGAGGTCCCTTCCTCCCTTCCAACCTTACCATTCTGTGATTCCATGATAACCAAGCCCAAATGTCAGACTAAGACTACCATGGCCATTAAAGAATGCCCAAAAGAGCCATGTCCACATGTTTGTTGATGACCTTCAGAGATAGTGACTCAAACACCTCCCTGGGCAGCCTGTTCCAATGCCTGAATAGAATGAGCTTGCAATAAATAGTTCCATAAATGCTAGAAGTGCAGTATAAAACTAAGATAAAGAGAATACAGTCAGATGCCTTAAAAGGAGGAAGCCCAAAACTGGAAATTGAGTTCCCAAAGTAGAACAAAACTAGAATAAATGAGCTTACAACAAAAGGTGATACACTGACTCAAGAAAGATTTCCTGGTCACTCTGTAGGCTTGGATCTTTAAGAGCCTAACTGGGTGGCATTAATAATCTGGTGTCTTTAAGTCTTTTGTTAAGGGAAATCTTTATGGATGTGAATTTTTTTAACACAAGCTTTGGCACAGTAAAAAGAGGGAACATTTGCCTTTTGTAGGCTCTAGAAAGCCCCAACAGCCATGTCTCATGGATGTTTTCACCAAGCTTTGCTCATCAGGACTTCTGAGTGAAGCAGGGCTCTGCAGGCTCTTTGGCTCTGAGTAGCTGATGAACAATGGAAGCTAGGTTTAATTTGCATACTGCTGTATAAAATCATAGAATTGTTTTGGTTGAAAAAGAGCTCTAAGATCATTGAGTCCAACCATCAACCTAACACCACCATGGCCATTAAAGCACATCCCAAAGTGCCACGTCTGCACATCACCAGTTGCAAAGACCAGCAACTGTAGAACTGCTGCTACAGTAAGTTTTACCATCCCCTCACCATCCCTCTCCCTGTTGACTTTACTCATAGTTTAAAAAAAAAAAAAAAAAAAGAAAAAAGAAAAAGTTACTCTATCCTCAAGAGTCTCATAAAGTTGAAGGACATTTTAAAAATAACTCACTCAGTAGGCAGACCTTTAGCCTCTCACATTGCTTTATTAAATCACAAACCACGATATATTCAGATAACATTAAGGTTCTGACCTTGGATGCACAAAAGTAAGGAAATTCAGAGGAAAGTTTGAACCTGTCTCTATCTCTAACATCAGACTTCTGCCTACTGTTTGCATTGAGGGCTTGTGGCACCTACTGTAGCTTACAAAAGATCTCCTGGTGCTTTGGTGACCCTTTCAATTTGTAGGTACAATAGATTAAGGATAGACTTTAAACTGGACATGAATTACCTTGTGCTTTAAGGTTGAATTCAGATCTTCAGCCAAGTTTGGAGATTATTTTTTTTTTTTTTAAGTTCAAATGTTCCTGTGTTTTAAAGGTATCAAGACAAAGTGAAGAAAGACCCCTTATCAACAGCACACTGTGGTGGGTAATGCAGAAATATGAAGCCTTTACAACTAAACTGTATGAGCACTGAAAAAGTCTCCTGTTGCCTGAGAACCAGCAGGAGAAGTTTCAGGACAGAAGATGGGATTTTTGCCTGTTCCTTTAAAAAGGATTCCAAAACTGGAGTTTAAAGTAAAATTATGGTTTAATCGAGTACTTCATTATTCTCTAATGAACTAAATGAAGAAACTCTCAATCAGATACAGTCCCTCTCCTTCCCCACACCCAACTTCATTGGGGGAGTTACAAAGAGGTTAACACTTTAATTGTAAAATAGCTTAATTATTCTCCATTAGGTAAAACTGTAATACCAAATGCTGTTTCTGAGTATGCCATGGAAAGGCATTCAAAATTTATTTTACAAAATTATAAATATGCAAACAGAAAATTTAAAATAATATTTAAAAACAAAACAAAAAACAAACAAAAAAAAACCCCAACCCCACAAAACAAACAAACAAAAATCCTCAACATCTGTATCCCAAAACAAAAAGCAAGGCAGAGTGAGAGGAGAGCAAATAATTCTCTTACGTAGTCATGAAGCTCTATGGCAGAATCACAGAATCCTATGCCTCAACTTCCACTCATTGCCCCTTGTTCTCTATGTGTGGGAGAATAACAAGGCCTTGTTTACTTCCACTCATTGTCCCTTGTTCTCTATGTGTGGGAGAATAACAAGGCCTTGTTTACTTCAGGTGTGCATTCCCAATATCATCACCTTCCTCACTGCTCCAGGTTGGGAACTATAAGGTTAAAAAGAGTCCTCTGGGGACTGGAAGACTGTTATTCAATCTCATAATTCTGCCATCTCTTCATAAGCTCACAGCAAGGCCAGTTCGTTCTCCTTTCCTCCCCCTCCAACCTTGCGCCAGGCAGGAGCTCCCTTATCAGGATAAACATGTAAGGATAGGCCTGGTTTGGGGCCTCCAGAGGCTGTGCTTAGGCCTCTGGAGGATGGCAGTGGCGTGGAGCGGGGGAGGATTGGAGCACTGGGGATTGTAGATTTAGGTTTGGGTTGGTGGAAAATTCAGGGGGTTCACTAATGGCTTAATGGCTTATGTATCTGCTTTGTAATTTCTATCTGTAACACTCTCTCCAAATACAATTCTGTTTTCTCTCCAATTCGTTTGAGAGCTTTACTCTATTGGCTCTTTAAACCCACAACACTCACCCTCTGATGCTTTTCAGTGTGAGCACCTCTGTTTCTGTTGGTCGTCCAACACCTCCTGAGCTCTCACCATCCACTCTTTCTTTATCCCCAAGTATTGAGTGGGGGAGACAAGTGCAGGTTTCAAACAAGACTCATAGAATGATAGAATGGCTTCAGTTGGAGAAGACCTCTAAAATCATTGAATCCAACTGACAACCTGTGACCACCATGGCCACTAAATTATGTCTTGAACACCTCCAGGGGTAGTGACTCCAACACCTCCCTGGCCAGGCTGTTCTACTCCTGCAGTAGAATTTTTCTTTCCTAATGTTCAATCCTCTCTCCAGCTCACNTTTTTTTTTTTTTTTTTTTTTTTTTTTTTTTTTTTTTTTTTTTTTTTTTTTTTGTTCGTATCCCTACCTACCTTACTACCTTACTTGTTCCTGGTATAAAAGGAAAAGAGAAAAAGGAAAAGGAAAAGAGAAAAAGCATGATTCTCATCATTCTTAAATAATTTTGTGGTTCCCCTGTCAAAAATGTACTGATTGGGAGCCACGGGAGTACATGTCTTTACTAGGAATCCATACTATTCAGCAATATTCTTAAGGATCTAAGGTTAGGAGGGAAAATGAGAATCACAATTATATAATACTAGTGGTTGAAATGGAAAGAAGAAAAGGAAGGAAGGAAAAGAAAAGAGCAGGAAGGAAGAGAAAGGAAAATCAAAGAAGGAAGGAGGAAAAATAAGAAAAGAGAGAAAGGAAAGTGAAAGCAGGAAGAAGGAAAAATAAGAAAAGAGAAAAAGGAAAATGAAAGCAGGAAGAAGGAAAAATAAGAAAAGAGAAAAAGGAAAATGAAAGCAGGAAGAAGAAAAAATAAGAAAAGAGAAAAAGGAAAACGAAAGCAGGAAGAAGAAAAAATAAGAAAAGAGATAAAGGAAAACAAAAGCAGGAAGAAGGAAAAATAAGAAAAGAGAAAAAGGAAAATGAAAGAAGGAAGAAGAAAAAATAAGAAAAGAGAAAGGAAAACGAAAGCAGGAAGAAGGAAAAATAAGAAAAGAGAAAAAGGAAAATGAAAGAAGGAAGAAGAAAAAATAAAGAGAAAAAGGAAAATGAAAGCAGGAAGAAGGAAAAATAAGAAAAGAGAGAAAAGGAAAAAGAACTAAAAGGGGGAAAAAAGAAGAAATAATTTTAAAAGTTTTTAAAAAGAAAAAGATAAAAGCTAAAAGAAGAGAAGGGGGAAAGGGTAAAGAGAAAGGAAAAAAAGGAGAAAAAGGGAAAGATAAGGGGGGGAAATGAAAGAAAAGGAAAAGAAAGACTAAGAGCTTTAGGGATTATGCAGAAAGATAAGGGAAAACTAAATTGCATTTTCAGGCAAAGAATTCTGATAGTTCTCTAATAACCACAGCAGGGACTGTTAGGGTTGTATCTGCACATTTAATTTAGACTCTTGCACACAGGTACTTCAAGATTTCATTTTTATGCTGTGTATCATCTACAGTCTGCCTGGGATATTCGGAAATGTGTTTCTAATTGCTTTCCTCATGCAAAAGAGATGCTGTAGATTGCCAACAGTAGACCCATTAATCACCAATCTAAGTGCAGCTAGTCTTTCTGCATACAATATTTATAAGTGCTTATATACCTCTGGCTAATGCTGGCAATCGATGACTGCTTGACAAGGCATGCTGCAGAGTTATCAGCTGTCCAGATCTTTCCTGCAGATTTAGCCTGTATCTGACCTTTATTCCAGATTATATTTGTGATGAAGAAGGGAGATTACTTAAAGAAGTTTTTAAAACATTTACTTTCTCACGGAACTGAAAAACTGCCTGAATGTGTATTTCTTGTAGACTTGAGGGACTTTTTATTATTGCCTGTCTGGTCATTCAAATCACCATCAACTCCTTAATGAGCAAATGTGATTTCTTTCTTGCCTTTGTAGTTCAAAAATGTATCACTATAAAATAAGCTTTATGTGAGCTATGAGGTGGTGGTGCTGGTGGTGGGGAATCCAATTACTACATTAGTGTAATTGTATCTTCCCACACCCTATGAGACTAAATGGGAGCCTAATCAATTTGCAAATAAATTCTATTCACATTTTACATATTTCTGGTCCTTTATGGGGAAAAAGGAAAAAAAAAAAAAAGAAACACAACAAAACACCCAAAAAACCCCCACAAAAAAACCCACAAAAAAGCTCCAAACCCATTTACATTGTAAAGTGTATTTATCAGCTGCTACTGGTTCGACAACATCCAAGCATTCACTTATTCCTTTCACAGTCCAGCTCAAAAATTGTTGTAATTCAGCAATGAGAACTACAGAGTCCTCTTCCATTTGCATTGAACTCTTGTGTGGAGAGGCAGAGCTGGCCAAATTGTTTATTTCATTTATTTATTTATATAGCAAATAAGCTATGTGATGATATTCATCCTCTTTTTTTTTCTTCTTCTTTTTTTCTTCTTCTTTTTTTTTTTTTTCTCCCCTGCTTGCAAATCATTTGTGAACCAACCCAAATACTGTGACTGTATATCTCATTTACAGGCATTTCCACAAACTTGCTCCAGTCTTTGAAACACTTGCAGCCTCTTTCCTTTAAATATGTGTCATTTCATCTTTTTGGTATGGGACTGGTCCCATAAGACAGCAGAGGACAAACACTGAATCAATCCAGAAGTAATTTTGTTTGCAAGAAGCCCTCAACCATTTCTATAATTAAAATCTGGATGGAAGATCTCATATATCTTTTGGAAAAAATCCAAAACAGACCTTTTTGGAATTCTGCATGAAATACCTTAAACTTGACTTAAATTCTTGGTTTTCTTTCTTGAGTTGCTCCTCTTGCTTTTAAGTAGAGCTTTCAAGACCTTTGCTTCCCAGACCTCTGTTGTTTGGCTGGACATCCCTGTTAGAAGACATACAACTGCAGAACTGTTATGGTTGGAAGAAACCTTTGACATCCTTGAGTCCAACCATTCATCTAGACCTTGCAATCCAATTACTGCTAATCCACTGCTGCTAAACCACACTCGTATGGATTTGAAATACCTCCAGGGACAGTGACTCCACCACGTCCCTGGGCAGCCTGTTCCAATGCCCTTTCTGTGAAGAAATTCTTCCTAATATCCAACATCCACCTCCCTTGGCACAACTTGAGGCTCTTTACTTTTGTCCTGCCACTTGTTGCATGTGAGAGGAGACTGACTTTCACCTGACTCCAGCTTCCTTAATTGTTGATAATTGAGATAATTGTAGAGGGCAATGATACCTCCTCTCAGCCTCCTCCTCTGAAGATTAAGTTGCAGCATTGCTCTGGGAACAGTCAGTCTCACGTTTCTCTGTCTGCAGCTTCTGGTCAGAATTATATAAAATCAGCTGAGGTCTGCAAAGGTAGGAAGCTGTGGACATCTCATCAAGAAAAAGAAAGGAAATATACCTGGAGGTTACCAAGCCACAACTGATACCTTTAAAACTTATGTAAAATTTCTGTGGTGGATGCAAAAATGTAATGTCAATACATACATGTAATATTTGCAGCTCGATTCAGCCTAAACTCTGCTAGCTTTCTGCTTTCAGAAAACTGGGTTTGAACATTTTTTTCTTCTTTCTCTGTTCTGCCTTGGAAAAATTAGGCAAGGACTTCAGTGATTTGATCCTCTCTGAATTCTACCCTCCGATGACAGCCAAGTTGTAATTACATGAAGAGGCTAACGTTCAGCAGCAAGCTGTGCTTCAGTTGTGCCTTTCCTTTTGATCCTCAGGTAACTCATGGCAGTGGTAGGTAGAATCATTTTTCAAGCATAAACAGAAAAGCCCCTGAGGAAGGAAGATGTTGTATAATCATGAGACAAAATACAGCACATTTTATTGAGGACACTGTGCAGACACAAAGGTCCCTCTCAAAGGAAACATAAACCAATATTTTTAAGAATTTTGCTCCTTTGCATCCAAATTGGGAGTAATTCATAAGAATGCAGAACCTTAGTGTTGAAGAGCTGATGCCTGAAATGCACTTACACATTTCTCTATGCAAGAATACATTCGTGTGCTGCAGGGGAATGGCAAGGGTTGGAAGGGATCTCAGGAAAGCAGCAAGTCTGACCCTCCTGCCCAATCAGGATCACTTAGGGCAGGCCACATAGGAATCTATCCAGATGGGTTTGGGAAGTTCCCAGAGAAGGAGACATCACAACCTCTCTGGGTAGCCTGCTACAGTACTCCAGTCCCCCTACCATAAAGATGTTTTTCCTTATAGAATCATAGAATCCTAGAATGGTAAGGTTGGAAGGGACCTCAAGGATCATCTAGTTCCAACCCCCTGCCATAGGCAGGAACACCTCCCACTAGTACTGGAACACAGGTCCCATCCACCTCCACATGAGGAAAAATTTCTTCCCTCTGAGGGTGCTGGAGCCCTGGAGAAGACTTCCCAAAGAGGTGGTAGAATCTCCTTCTTTGGAGACTTTTCAAACCCATCTGGACACGTTCCTGTGTGGCCTACCCTAGGTGATCCTGCTTCAGTGTGAGGTTGGACTGCATGACTGTTGACAAGGTCTTGCAATGACAGGACAAGGGGCAATGGGTTTAAACTAGTAGAGGGAAGATTTAGACTGGATGTTAGGAGGAAGTTCTTTCCAGTGAGGGTGGTGAGACACTGGAACAGGTTGCCCAGGGAGGTTGTGGCTGTTCCCTCCCTGGAGGGGTTCAAGGCCAGATTGGATGAGGCCTTGAGTGAGCTGTACTAGTGGGAGGTGTCCCTGCCTATGGCAGGGAGTTGGAACTAGATGATCCTTGAGGTCCCTTCCAACCTTACCATTCTATGATATTCTATGCTTCATGTACACAAATAAGCACTGTTGAGACAGCACCTAAGTAAACACATTAAACATACACTTGAATTTAAACTCGTAAATCTTAAACAGTGTGATTTATCTGCTTGAAGTAAAGTGATAGCTGAAGGACCCAGTATTGACCCTAGCCAAGTCCCCTGCTGATCTGCCATGGCTCCTGTAGCTGCGCTGCAGAACAAGGATCCCCAGCACTGGTCCCCACAGCAAACCCCAGTCTGCAGGAAATATAGCCTCAGAATGCCACAGAATCACCATGGCTGGAAAAGACCTTTAAGATTACCAAGTCCAACCATTATCTAACTCTGCCAGGGCCACTACTACACCATATCCTTGGGCACCATATTTAGATGGTTTTTAAATGCATCCAGGGATGGTGATGGAACCACTTCCCTGGACAGTCTGTTCCAGTATTTGAGAACCCTTTGGGTAGAGAATATTTTCCTAATATCCAAACTAAACCTCCCCTGGTGTAAGGTAAGGCTATTTCCTCCTGTCCTATCAGTTGTGACTTGTGAGAAGAGACTAAGACCCAGCTCTCTACAATCTCCTTTCAGGTAGTTGAAAAGAGTGAGGCGGTCTTCCCTCTGTCTCCTTTTCTTCAGACCAAACTATCATAGAAAGCATCAGATTGGAAAGGACCCTCAAAGATCATCTTGTCCAACCTCCCTTAAGTCAGCAGGGACATCTCCAAATAGATCAGGTTGCTCAGAGCCACATCAAGTTTGACATTTAATACCCCCAGGGATGGAGGCCCCCTCCCCCACTCTGGGTAACCTGCTTCACTTTTTCACTCTCCTCATTGTAAAGAACTTATCCCTATATTCCAGCCTAAATCTATTCTTCTCTAGTTTTAAAACCATTACCCCTTATCCTCTCACTACATGCCTTCTAAACAGTCCCTCCCCTATTTCTTTTAGGTCCCCTATAGATCATATCTCTGGTTCTTTTAGGTGTGGTTGAACACCATCAGATTTAGTTCATGCTTTGAACCTAAACCTAGACTTTCCTTCGCTCTCAACCTGGTCTTAATATGTTTTTCACTGTGCATCAAAACATCAAATCATTATTCTTTTATTCAGTGGTTTGTATATAGTGCTCTCTTATGAACATGTAACTTAGCTGCTCTTGCTGAAAGGAGCATCAGGACCTTTCAGAAAGGCAAGCATTTTCCTTCCAGTTGCTATAAATGCATTCCTTGTAAAACTGGTTTAATTTGTTTCAGCTTCAGCATCTCCCATTGTGTTCTCAGGATATTCTTTTTCTGGTTTGCATACATTTGTTCAGCTTTGCTTACAGGCACCTATCCACTGCAATGGAACACAATTATGCCTAGAACATTATTTTTGTAATATTTCAGAAGTACTATTTAGCACAAACTTCCAATCTTTTCCCCATATTCATGTCATTTACCATTTTAGCAGATCATTTAAGTACTCACTTCAGATTTCATCTCTGCAATTAGAAAGACTGAATATTAATCACTAAACTACTGAGGTTGGAAGAGACCTTTAAGATCATTTCAAACAAAAACTCAGAATTCTACCACACTGCTAAGTCACTACCATTAAATCATGTCCCTCAGCACCATATCCACATCTTTTAAATACCTCCAGGGTTGGGGACTCCACCACCTCCCTGGGCAGCCTGTTCCAATGCCTGATAACCCTTTCTGTGAAGAATTTTTATTCCTACTGTCCAACATGAACCTTCCCTGGCCCAACGTGATCTACCACTTGTTGTATGTGAGAAGAGATGAATGCCCACCTTGCCCCAAACTTCATTCAGGTAGCTTTAGAGGACAATGAAGCCTCTACTCAGCCTCCTCTTCTCTAGATTAAACAGACCCAGCTCCCTGAGCCATTCCTTATAAGACCTGTGTTCAAGTCACTTCCCCAGCTTAGTTGCTTTTCTCTGGACAAGCACCAGCACCTCAATGTCCGTCTTGTAGTGAGGCACCTAAAACCAAACACAATACTCACGGTGTGACCTCAACAGTGCTAAGTAGAGGGCAACAATTGCATTCCTAGACCTGCTGGCCACAGTATTCCCAATACAGGCCAGGATGCTGTTGGCTTTCTTGGCCACATGAGCACATTGCTGGCTCAACAAACACCCCCAGCTCTTTCTCCACTGCACAGGTCTCCAGCCACTCTTCCTCAAGCCTGTAACATCTCTTGTGGTTGTTGCAGCCCAAGTGCACCTGACTTGATCTTGTTTGGTCTCATACTGTTAACCTCATCCCTTTTTTGCTTGAACATGGTCTATTCTATGGAAAGAAAGGGGAGGGAAAAAAAAAAAAAAAAGGATTTTTCTACTGCTCCATCAAGAATTAGATCCATTACGTATGCAGCTTCCTCAAAGGCAATAGCTAACCTAATAGCCTGGCCACATAAAATACTTTATCCAGATGACATTTTGGATTTTAGCAAAGTTAGCATTTATGAAAAGAAACCATTGCTTAGTAAATCTTTTTAAATTATCTGAACAGACTATTTATCATCTTCAGAAGTCTGTAACTGTTTGATTATGTTTCATTTAGACTTAAGTAAGGTCACTCTGGCCACTGAGCGATTTTTTTAACATTCCCTTCAATAACACATTCCCAAGAGATATTGGAGGGGGACCTGAACAGCCTGGATCAGTGGGCTGAACCTGACTATATGGAGTCAACAAGGCCAAGTGCTTGGTCCAGCACTTGAGTCACAGCAGCCCCATGAGCTCTACAGGCTTGAAAACCCTTTCTACAGGCTTTAGAACCCTTTCTACAGGCTTTAGAACCCTTTCTTGCTCAAAAGGGTACTAAAATGCTGTATCAGACTCCCCAGGGCGGTGGTTGAAGGGTGTTTAAACACCCTGGAGGTGTTTAAAAGAGGCAGAGATGTGGTGCTGGGGGACATGGTTTAGCACCAGACTTGGAGAGTTAGAGAATGGTTGGACTTGATGATCTTAATGTCTTTTCCAACTAAAATGATTTCTAACATTCTATGATTATCAGCCCATGCAAATATAGAAAGCTTGTTATCAGTATGTCAGCAGACATCTGAATATAAAAATACTAGAGAGAGATAGAGATGTGCTAAAATTGTGTTGTGAGAGGTGAAAGTTTCTTCAGGAAGACTGTCTGTTTTCATGGCTATTGTCTGAAAATGTTTATGGGCACTGATAGCCCAAAAAGCCAACTGTATCCTGGGCTGCATCAAAAAAAAAGCATGGCCAGAGGATTAAGAGAGGTGACTCTATCCCTCTGCTCTGGTGGGAGTACTCCACCTGGAGTACCGCATCCAGCTCTGGAATACCAAACAGAAGAAGGGCATAGATTCACTGGAATGGGTCCAGAGAAGGGCCACAAAAATGATCAGAGGGCTGGGGTACCTCTCCTACAACAAACAGGCTGACAGATTTGGGGCTCCAGGGAGACCTTACAGTTGCATTTCAGTTTCGGAAAGGGATGGACAAGACATCTAGGGAGGGACTGTTTAGGAGGTCTTGCATCAGTAGGACAGGATGCAATGGTTTTAAACTAGAGCAGAATAGATTTGGGTTGGACATTAGAGGAAGTTCCTCACAATGACGCTGGTGAAATAGTGGAACAGGTTTCCCAGAGAAGTGGTGGAGGCCCATCCCTGGAGATATTCAAGGTCAAACTTGATGGCACCCTGAGCAACCTGATCTAGTTGGAGATGTCCCTGCTGATTTCAGGGGAGTTGGACAAGATGACATTTGAGGGTCCCTTACAGCCTGATGTATTCTATGCTTCTGTGCCAGATGCACCTCAGGTGGGTTGGCCTCAACCATTTTGCAGCTGAGACCTCTACAATGTGAACTCAAATGCAGGAAAAGGAAGTTTTAGGAAACTAACTTCAAAGCCTTCAGCTTTCCTGAGCTGAACCAAAAGCTATCACCAGTTCCACTTTGAGCAGAAACCCCAGTGGCCCTTCTGTTTTTCTCTGGAGGGTATGCATGCTCTCTGAACCATGCAGTATAGCCAGAATGTTTCAGGAGAAGTGGGGAGTAGAGGCAAAGAACTGCTAATTAAATGATTGTCATAAATAAAACATGAGAATAAGCTACTATATTTAAATCTAGAATATTATTTTCTTCCTGCTATGAATCTGCAATGAACTCTGCCAAAGCATTAGGAGTTCTGACTGGCTTGTCACTTCCCTTCAGCCATCTTTAAAATGGGTCAAAATGTAAATGCAGTCTCTTATACATGTAACAAAGTCTTTCTCCAGCAGCTGAGTCACTGACAGGAAGAGTCTACTGCCTAGTTGCAGTTAAAAGATTATTCTGAACTTTCAAGGTGGAAATATATGCTTTTTGGTGCTACAGACTGCGAGGCTGACTCTGGGTGTTTAGAACACTGTGTCCTGGTTTTGCTGGGGCAGAATCACAGGCCAGACACGGGCTCCAGGTCATTAGCAGTTTGAACTTAGCTACAGCATCTGACTCAAGCTGGCTCACAGGTGTATCCCAGACCACAGATGTCATACCAAAAGGAGAAGTTTACTGATGATGGGGCTTCCTTCTTTCCCATCATCCCTGGAATGCTTGCCCCTCAGACTTCTCTCCTCCAGGCTAAACAGTGCCAGGTCTCTCAGTCTTTCCTCATAAGATAGACATTCCAGTCCACCATTAGCCCCTGTTGGACTCTCTGCAATATTTCCCTGTTTCTCTTGTATGGGGAGGCCCCGGACTGAACACAATAAGACTGCTTCCCAGATGCAAATGGTGCAAATCTATCTTCTTGGCAGACATACAAACACTACACCACTTTT
>VWZE01007388.1:190489-201524 GCA_013396675.1 Eubucco bourcierii | reverse complement strand
TAAATATAGCTTCATTCCTTAACTTCCAGCCAGATGAGTCTAGTCTGGGAGATTTTACAAAGTGGGAAGGGGGCGGGGGAGGGGGAATGGGTAAGTCCCAAACGATCACAAAGGAAAAAAAAAAAAAATATATATATATATAGATATATTTTCATGTAACCTGCATGGGTTAGGAAAGGGTAGATTTTTGGTAATATAGGAGAAACTTCCTGATGTAAGGTTAGAAGATCATTGAATTTTGTCATCTTAAATGAGTCTGATCTCTGTCAGACAGAGCTATCTTCCACCAAACTGTTTAATTCTACAAGAGAAATGGTGCTTTTATTACTTCTCATATTCCTCCCTGATCCTGAAGGCTTTGCCATTTTCATTTATGACCCTCCTATTTCACGTGTCTTTTTGTCAGATTACAAATCACAGCTGAGTTATTGCTGCTTTCATCAATAACAGTGAAGATTTCTGAGGAACAATACTTCCCAGGTCTGTTAAACCTCCCTGAAGTCCATTTTCTGAATCCTGTTTCTGTGTTTTTATAACCAGTTGGATCATTAAAGAATTGAGAGAGGATTAAAAAAGACATGGGATAAAAAAACCCCAACCACCTACAGTTGTAGTGATGCTTTGACTGGGAAACACTTGAGCACTGTCTCAACTGGGCAATCTCCTCTCTGTGCATCATAAAAAGTCTTTGGCTAAAATATTGCTCCTAGTGGTTTCATATGCATGAGTAATGCAGACCATGAGTGAACTGAGTGATACCCCATTGAACCGGACAAAAGTAATGAAATGTATCTATATTAGGATACAGAAACCCAAGGAGAATAACACTCACCCCCCCACATACTTCTTTTAATACAAAGTACAAATTAAACTGCAGTATATTTCTACATGTGGAATCCTCTGGATAGTAAGGATTATTAGCTTTGGAGGATATGCCTGCATAAAAAAGTGGCAGTGTGGGAAGCAGACTTTGCAGGAGTTGATTAAACTGCATTACACGTACCCCTAGTCCCTGGAAGGATTGCAACAGTCCCACTGGAGTCCCTACTGCCACATCTTAGAATCATAGAATTGTTTCGCTTGGGAAAGAGCTCCAAGATCAGTACTGGGACCAGTGCTGTTTAACATCTTTGTCAGTGACATGGACAGAGGAATGGAGTGCACCCTCAGCAAGTTTGCAGATGACACCAAGCTGTGTGGCACAGTCGACTTGCTAGAGGGTAGGGATGCCATCCAGAGGGACCTGGACAGGCTGGAGAGGTGGGCCCAGGCCAACCTCATGAAACTCAATAAGGCCAAGTGTAAGGTCCTGCACCTGGGTAGGCACAATCCCAAGCACAAATCCAGGCTGGGTGGTGAATGGCTGGAGAGCAGCCCTGAGGAAAAGGACCTTGGAGTCTGGGTTGATGAAAAGCTCAACATGAGCCTGCAGTGTGCACATGCAGCCCAGACAGCAACCGAGTCCTAGGCTGCATCAAGAGCAGTGTGGGCAGCAGGGCAAGGGAGGGGATTCTGCCCCTTTACTCTGCTCTCGTCAGACCCCACCTGGAGTACTGTGTGCAGTTCTGGAACCCTCAGCACAGGAAGGACATGGAAGTGTTGGAGCGGGTCCAGAGGAGGGCCACAAAGATGATCAGAGGGCTGGAGCAGCTCTCCTATGAGGACAGGCTGAGAGAGTTGGGGCTCTTCAGCCTGGAGAAGAGAAGGCTTCGAGGGGACCTGATAGTAGCCTTCCAGTATCTGAAGGGGGCCTACAGGAAGGCTGGGGAAGGATTATTTACAAGGTCCTGCAATGACAGGACAAGGGGCAATGGGCTTAAACTGGTAGAGGGGAGATTCAGACTGGATGTTAGGAGGAAGTTCTTCCCAGCGAGGGTGGTGAGGCACTGGCACAGGTTGCCCAGGGAGGTTGTGGATGCTCCCTCCCTGGATGTGTTCAAGGCCAGATTGGATGAGGCCTTGAGTAACCTGTACTAGTGGGAGGTGTCCCTGCCTATGGCAGGGGCTTGGAACTAGATGATCCTTGAGGTCCCTTCCAACCTTACCATTCTATGATTCTATGATTCAATGATCATCAAGTCCAGCTCTTGACCTAACACCACCATGTCGTTGAACTATGTCACAAAGTGCCCCGTCCACATGTTTCATTAACACCCGCAAGGAGGGTGACCACACCACCTCACTGGGCAGCTCATTACAGTGCCTGATCACTCTTTTCAGTCAAGATATTTTCCCTAACATCCAAACTAAATCTCCCCGGTACAATTTGGGGCCATTTTCTCTTGCTCTATCACCTGACAGTAGCAAAAAAAGAGCAACCCCCACCTCACTGCAACCACCTTTCAGAGAGTTGTAGAGAGCAATGAGGTTTCCTCTCAGCCTCCTCTTCCCTAGACTAAACAATCCCAGTTCCTTCATCTTCTCCTCGTAAGACTTGTTCTCTGTACAAGTCTTCTCTTGGTCTTCCTGCAATTTACAGCAGGTAGATTAAATCTACTACAGCACATGTCCATAGCCTGTGCTTCAATCCTGCTTTTAGCAGCTACATAGAGATGCAGTGAATGTAAAAGAGAAGAAAATCTTTTCACCAGAAGCAAATGCATGTCCACTCCCACCACTGCACTCTTTCCTGGCAGGTTTAAGCATTTGTGCACCAAGGTGGGTGACCTGCATTACCTGCTACTATTGCCTTTCCTTTGCATTGCACATACAAGGATGGTCATTGCAAAGAGAAAGGGGCAGCTTTTCCTGAGTGTCAAGATGATGTGTCAGATTCAATTTTTTTGGATTAAAAAGCCTACAATCTCTAGGGAATAAGCTTCTGCTCTGCAGAAATTTGTCCTCTCCTCTCCTGAAGTAGCAAATTTAGCTTACCACTTGTGTTTAAGGTAAAATCCAGAACTGGAAAGATTTTGTAGTTAATTGAGTGCCATCCCTGGCTGCTGCAAGCACTGTATCTCAAGATCTCTGTCATCTCTGCGTTAAAATTACTTTTCTTGTCCCTGCAGCTCTCAATATAAACCTCATCCAGTTCTTGAATCCATATTATTCAAGCCCAAGCAATTTTGGGTGAACTCTGACTTCAACCTAAATAATTTGCTGTCTAATAATTATGGTCTTTTCAGTCTTCCTTTATCAAGTTTATTCTAGACATTCCACCAAAAATAGGTTCTTTGGTCCTTTGATTATCCATGCAATTTTTCCTTTTACATCTTCTTTGGAGAAGAGGACCCTGAAAGGAGACCGGAATGAGGTGGGGGTCAGTCTCCTCTCCTTAGTATCATGACAGAACAAGAGGAAATGGCCTGAAATTGTGCTGTGGGAGGTTTAGGTTGGATATTAGAAACAATTTTGTTATGGAAAGAGTGGTCAGGCATTGGAACAGGCTGCTCAGGGAGGTGGTGGAGACATTGTCCTCGGAGACTATCATGAAATGTGTGGACATGGCTTCTAGGGTCATCATTTAATGACCATGATTGTGTTAGATCAACAGCTGACCTTGGTGATATTGGAGGTATTTTCCAAATGTAACAATTCTACGACTCCCTTGAAATTTTTATTTCTCCAAACAGCCAGTATTCTTCCCCACCTCTGCAGAAATAGGTCTGCTTTATGTGCATGAGGACAGACTTTGCTTTTTTTCATTATGCCCTTATCTAAGTTGTCTCATAGCCTTCCTACAAATCAACAAGTGGGAACAAGTCCTATCCCCAAGCCATTTCCAAGGGGAAAACATTCAGTCTATAGGAGAATTTATTGCTGTTATAATAATCAAAGATTGTGCCCGCTAATTTTGTACTTTCAAATTTCTTCCCATTCTATTAAGTCTTCTAAGTTATCCACTTTTTGTGTACTGCAGTTCACTTTTGCCCTGGACTGAAAACACTTCCTATTTGCAAATATTTTTTTTTTTTTCATCATTGTTTTGCTTATGTTTCTTCCCTGATCATTACTGACTTTTGTAAAGTTATACAAAGTGAGGTCAAAGCTGATTCTTAAGGAACACCATTTATGATCTCCTTTCAGACATAAACTTTTCCTTTCAAGAAGTGCAGTTCATATCTGACTGGAGACAGCTCCTCATCCTCATAATTTCTGCTAATCCCCATCTTCTCCTGCTTTACTAATAACTCCCTGAGTCTTATCATAGACTTCACTAAAGTGTAAGACTGACAGGATCAATCACATCCTTTGTCTAGAATGCAGGTTATCTTCTTAGAGAAATGTATGAGGTTAATTTGCTACAATATACTTTTGTTAAGCCTATGCTCTATTTTATACAATTTTCATTTGATCTCCATGTTTTTAATTATCTTTTTTTTTTTCCCCCCCTTAAGAGCTCTTCTGAATCCTTGCATTACAATGAAGTCAGAAGTCAAGGGCTGTGGTTATCCACATTCCTTCTCTCCTGCTGGCCAACACCTTCCTAAATACAGGCTCTATATTTTCTAGTAATCTATCTTATAATACTTACTGGATTTATGAACAAGTATTGCTCAATGACCCAAAAGTTGCAGGACACAGTAGTGCATTTCTGGTTTAAGCCCTTTATACACTGTTCTTATCATCTGCTGACATTATTGAGAACTCCTGCACAAACAAAAAGCACCTAATGAAAGTAAGACTCACATATGCACAGGCATGTAGTGAACAGAGGACCACAGGTAGGACAACAGTAGACAGAACCTTGTCTGAGAATGGTGGGGGCAGAAATACGAAACCAGTGGGTTGGACTGATGTGCCTTGACAGAATCACAGAGTGTCAGGGTGGAAGGGACTCCAAGGATCATCTAGTCCAACCTTTCTAGATGACACTGTAGTTGAAATGAGATGAGCCTTTACCTGACTACTCAACCAAAGGGGAAGTTAAACCAATGTAAACTTCCATCCCTGACTCTGTGGAGAATACTTTTCAGCAAAAGATGTCACTGCGTTGCTGGCACCTTTAACTGAAAGCACGGAAGAATATTTAGACTAAAACTCAGAGAAGATCCTATGGGACTAATATAACCTCCACTGCATCTCCAAAAAGATTGATAAAATAGTGAAAAATGGAGAAGGCAGTTTGGGTTAGTCAAACCTCAGCTGGCAGATAGGAGAAGTGGAGCAAGTTTTGAAACTACAGCAGAGTACATTTAGGTTAGACGTTAGGAGAAAGTTCTTCACAATGAGGATAGTGAGATACTGGACCAGCTTGACCAGAGATGTAGTGGAGGCCCCATCCCTGAAGACACCCAAGGTCAAATTTGATGGGGCTCTGAGCAACCTGATCTAGTTCAAGGTGTCTCTGATGACTGCAGGATTTTGGACACAATGACCTTTCAGGGTCCCTTCCAGCCCAATGCATCCTGTGGTTCTGTCAAGGCACATCAGTCCAACCCACTGGTTTCGTGTTTCTGCCCCCACCTTTCTCAGACAAGGTTCTGTCTACTGCTGTCCTACCTGTGGTCCTCTGTTCACTACATGCAATGTTTTTTTGGAGGGTATTGTTTGTTTGTTATTCTCTGAATAAGGTGGTGCTGGGATGGAAAATCAAGAGAGACTGGACATGCTGGTGTAATTAAACATAAAGATTGTAAGGTTTGGAACAATATTTGTGTCCCTAAGAAGAGTTCATAAGCATTTAGTCTAGGCAAGAGATGCAGACTTTAACGAAAGACAGACTTCAGCAAGACGGGAGAATGCCTTTGAAGCTGTAAGTCAACATAAGTGCAAAATTAGAAAGTGAATTCTAACAGACCTAGATAAATAACATTTTGATCCAATTCAAACAGAATGTTAAATACCAGCTAAGGTACTCCCAGTAGTAAGAAGCAGAGGAATGCAAATGTGATAAATTGAGCAAGATGGTAAAGAACATGATACCATTCTCACACGGGACAAGCCAAGATCTGCTTTTCTAGGAAGAAGGTGGCTTTCACTGGAATCCCCTGCTGAGATGTGTGCTCCTGCCTGCACTGGAGCCTATAGCAGTTACTCAGTCTCCTCCAGGCTTCACTAGAAACCTAACATGCTGAGAAAGCAGAGGCAAGAGATAAAGCAGCGCTCTCCAGAGGCCAACAGAAAAACAGACTGAACTAAGCAAGGAGGCAGAAGAATCTTGTCGGAGAGGGTACAGAAGAGGGCCACAAAGATGAGCTCTGCTGGAGCACCTCTCCTACTAGGACAGGTTGAAGGAGTTGAATCTGTTCAGACTGGGAAGGAGAAGGCTCTGGGAAGACCTTATAGTTTTCCAGTACCTGAAGGGGGTCTATGGGAAAGCAGGGGAGGGACTTTATTTAAGGGCTTGTAATGATAGGAGTATGGTTCTAAACTACAGCATGGTAGATTTAGGCTGAACATTAAGAAGAAATTCTTTACTATGAGGGTGGGGAGATGCTGGCATCAATTGTCCAGAGAAGTTTTGGACACCTCCTCCCTGGAAGTGTTGAAGACCAGACTGTGTGTGGCTTTGAACAAGCTGGTCTAGTGGGAGGTGTCCCTGACCATGTCAAGGCACCAGAACTAGATCATCCTTAAAGATGCCCTTCAACTCAAGCCATTCTATGATTCCTGTAAGTATTGAGAAGCCTGAACTCTTATGCAAAAATACCAGTCATCTGAGCTGCTTTACACAGTAAACAACACCCTTACCCTTTGCAGTTGGGGACAGAGTGACTGTTTTCACTTGAATACTTAGCCAAACTGCAGCTACATTTGCCCACACTTTGCACAGTCTCCTTTCCCCATTTCTGTGTCTTCACAAATGAGGAAATGGAGGATCACAGCATCGAATTGCACTGGTACATAAACTATACTTCCCAAGTTCTTCTGTATTCCACCTCCAGCAAGCCTTACCTTGTTTTTGCAGGACTTTTATGGATGATTCGAAGACAAGTAGATATAAGGCACAAGTCACTTAAAGCAGCAATGATCAGATGATCTTAGGGGAAACAAAACCAGTTTGTATGCTGTTTTCTATCAGAAGGAGGAAAAATTCAGGATGTGACCATACTTGGAGGAGTGAAACCTTTTTAAGGATGCCTAATTGTAGCCAAAGATTCCTCTGGTCAGTCAGGTGGACAAAGGAAAAGACTACTACATTTTTTCTTTCCCAATAGGCAAACAACCACAATATGCAATTGCAACATCTAATGTACAATTCCAACAACACATTTCTTAGACTGCTAAGGATTTTGACCTTGTAACTCTGTCTTGAAGGCTGCTGCATTGCTCTGATAGAAACCTTTTTCCTATTTCCAGCCTATATTTTTCCATGTCCCTCTTACCTCTGTTTTCTCCTGCACCAGCACTGTCATCTGCCTTAAATGTCTCTTTTCCCTTGTAGACTTTACCTCTGTAATGCATTTATATATAGCAATCATATCCCAACCTTGGTCTTCTCTCTGTTATGATATTATTTTTATGTCTGAAACTCTGCAGAGAAATGATGAGTTTTTTCTCTCAGAGAAGATAGGCAGATAAGCCATATGAGAGTTTTCATTTTGTCACTTTTTGGCTCTTTATGCATATGTGTGATGAGATCATTCAGGCAGAAAGCTGAAGCTGTCACATTACACAGAAGCATCACATTGCAGCCAAGAGAATTCTCAAGGACCAAACAGCATCCCAGGAGACAGCCTGGATCAAGACCTATTTTCATCTTGGTTTTGCTTCATATAATTTTTTCCCTCCTAATAAGCATATTAATGTCCATGGTGGTCTTAGGTTGACGGCTGGACTCAGTTATCTTAGAGGTCTTTTGCAACCAAAACAATTAAAGAATCATAGAATCATAGAATCTTAAACCTTGAACATCTCCAGGGAGGGAGCATCCATGACCTCCCTGGGCAACCCATTCCAGTGTCTCACCACCCTCACTGTAAAGAACTTCCTCCTAACATCCAGTCTAAATCTCCCCTCTGCCAGTTTAAACCCATTGCCCCTTGTCCTGTCATTGCAGGACCTTGTAAATAATCCTTCCCCAACCTTCCTGTAGGCCCCCTTCAGATACTGGAAGGCTACTATCAGGTCCCCTTGAAGCCTTCTCTTCTCCAGGCTGAAGAGCCTCAACTCTCTCAGCCTATCCTCATAGGAGAGCTGCTCCAGCCCTCTGATAATCATGCATTAACCATGTCCTGAAGTGCCATGTCCACATGTTTCTCCAACACCTCCAGGGACAATAACTGCACTACCTCCCTAAGAAGCCTGTTCCAATGCCTGTTTACTCTTTTAGTAAAGAAATTTTTCTTAATACCCAATCTAAACCTCCCCTGGCACAATTTCAGGCCATTTCCTCTGATTCTGTCACCTGATTCTATGATTCTATATGTGTTTCACAGTAGTCCATAATCCGATCTATTAAAGAAGCAACATTTTTTGTAGGAACAGTGAGATTAAATTTGCTTGAAACAATATTTTAGCAGGAACAGTCCTATTAAATATATTTATAGCACATAAAAGAAAATAAACTTAAAATATATATATATATTCTTTTTTGTATGACATTTCGATACTTTGGCCTCACTACTGCTGACTAATCCAGGGATCACGGTTGAGCATCCTTTCTTTTGAAAATCATAGAATCCTAGAATGGTAAGGTTGGAAGGGACCTCAAGGATCATCTAGTTCCAACCCCCTGCCATAGGCAGGGACACCTCCCACTAGTACAGGTTACTCAAGGCCTCAACCAATCTGACCTTGCAATAGTCCTTGAAATCTTGGAGGACCTTATGCTTAAGAGTTTTTAAATAGGATGATGATGGCCTTTCCAAAAACAAAGGGATGTGTCTGAAGAGCCTGTATTAAAAATGTATTAAAAAGTAATGAAGAAATGAGATATATCTGATTGCTTCCAAGAAAATCTTGCAAACAGCACAAAGGGCACGTGAAACAGTAGCAAGATGTCTGGCTAGTTTTCAGATGCATAGCAGGGAACATGCAAATCTTTGGTGCTCAAAGAGCTGAAAAAAATAAAGGAAGGAATCAGATCTCACACAGACAAAAGTCAGAAGCTGAGCTTTTCTTTCAAAAGCTACCCAGTTCATAGAAATACAACATAGCAAGTCTTCATTCAAGGAGAGTTCAAGCAAAATCAGTGTTAAACATCAGTTCCTCAGTAAAAGGGCTATGTCAACGAAAATACTGACCACCATTACTGTAGGTCTACTCCTTCCTCGTTTTCCACTGATGGTAGTTGGTGAAATAAGAGAGAGAAAGGCTCCAAACTGGGAAGAATAACAATTTAGGGAAAAAAAAGTAATATTATATTTCTAGTATTAACTGCAGTATAGTTTTAAAAGAAATAAGAGAAAAAAGCTGGAGAAACTAATTATATATTTATATACACGGAAAGAGACTTTATATCTATATACATGGAAAGAGATCTCCAGAGGAGGGCCATGAGGGTGATCAGAGGGCTGGAGCAGCTCTGCTATGAGGACAGGCTGAGAGAGTTGGGGCTCTTCAGCCTGGAGAAGAGAAGGTTTTGAGGAGATCTGATAGTAGCCTTCCAGTATCTGAAGGAGGGCCTAAAGGAAGGTTGGGGAGGGACTATTGACAAGGTCTTGCAATGACAGGACAAGGGTTTAAACTGGCAGAGGGAAGATTTAGACTGGATGTTAGGAGGAAGTTCTTTACAGTGAGGGTGGTGAGGCACTGGAACAGGTTGCCCAGGGAGGTTGTGGCTGCTCCCTCCCTGGAGGTGTTCAAGGCCAGGTTGACCAAGGCCTTGAGTAACCTGTACTAGTGGGAGGTGTCCCTGCCTATGGGAGGGGATTGGAACTAGATGATCCTTGAGGTCCCTTCCAACCTTACCATTCTATAATTCTATGATTCTATTATTAAGGGTCTGTGGTGATTAGGACAAGGGGCAATGTTTTCAAACTAGAGCAGGGTAGATTTGGATGAGATATTAGGAAGATCTTTACTATGAGAGTGGTGAAACACTGGAATGGGTGACCCACAGAAGTTGAAGATGCCTCATCCCTAGAAATGTTGAAGACCAGGCTGGATGTGACTTTGAGCAAGTATACCTAGTGGGAAATGTCCCTGGCTATGGCACAGGGTTTGGAACTAGATGACCTTTAAGGTCCCTTTCAATTCAAGCAGTTCTATGATTCTATATGCATTCTAAATGTGGAGGAAGGAATGAATTTATTAATCTGCATCAAAAATTATAGTGAAGATGCCTACAAGAAAGAGATGAAGATGGTTCGGTAAAGAAACCACCTCTTAACTTTATATTAAGCAGCAATCAATAGGTTGCTATAAAAATGAAAAAAATATATAGACTTAGTACAGTCCAGCAGCTTTGTCCTTAAAGACCATTCAATATTTTCATTAATAATGCAGATGATGGGATGCAGCATATGTTGTGAAGTTTATGGACAGTGACTAACACTGGGAGAACAATGGAGGGCAGGGTGAAGGAGGGAAGTGATCATGCTCCTGTAAGGGAAGTGATGATGCCTCTGCATTTGGCACTGGTGAGGCCACACCTTGAGTACTGTGTTCAGTTTGTTCATTACAACAAGGGCATTGAAGTGCTGGTCATGTCCAGAGAAGGGTAAAAAAGCTGGTGGTAGGTCTGCAGAGCATATGTTATGAGGAGTGGCTGAGGGAACTGGGATTGTTTAACCTGAAGAAGAGGAGGGTGAGGAGAGACCTCATTGCTCTCTACAACTCTCTGAAGGGAGGTCAGATTGAGGTGGGAATCCGTTTCTTCTGTCTAGTACTAAGTGACAGAAACAGAGAAAATGACCTGAAATTGTGCCAGGGGAAATTCAGGTTGAATAATAGGGAATTTTTTTTTTTTAAAATTTTTTTTTTTTTTCCTGTGAGAGTGGTCAGGCATTGGAACAGGCTGCCCAGGGAGGTGGTGGAGTCACTGTATCTGGAGATGTTCAGAAATGTGTGAACATGGCACTTCAGGACACACAGAATCATAGAATGGTAAGGTTGGAAGGGACCTCAACGATCATCTAGTTCCAACCCCCTGCCATAGACAGGGACACCTCCCATTAGCACAGCTCAGTCAAGGCCTCCTCCAACCTGG
>VWZE01007388.1:163694-185110 GCA_013396675.1 Eubucco bourcierii | reverse complement strand
AAAAAAAAAAAAGAAAATTTCTGTCTAAATATTATGAAAATTTCTGTCTAAATACCTTCTAAGTGCTACAAACATTCCAATAAGAAAAAAAAAATCTAATTATAAAGTAGTTTAGTTTAATGGTAGTTTTGGTAAAGTTTGATTAAATGCTCCACCACATTTGCAGTGAAGGGATTGAAGAAAATCTGTTAGAAGTTAAAAAATTAAATGTTAAGCATATTAGATAATGATTTTGACCAAAATCACCTTTTAGTAATAATTTAGTTTATTTATGAAACCATACATAAAAAACATAGTTTACACTGAAATAAAATATGGCATTTTCTGGCAAAATACTGATTAAATGTTATAAAATCTTCAATTGCTAAAAACAAAAACCTCCAAAACCCACAACTCTTTATATTTCATTTGAATAATAGTTTTGACAAAGCTTGATTAACTAGTCCATTAAATTTGCAGTGAAGAAATTCAATTCATTAGAAGTAATAAATTTTGTAAAAAGTAGGTTTGTTATTGGTCAGATGAAAATTTTCACAAAAAAAAAAAACCAACAACCCTACAGTTTAGTAAGAGTGCAACAATACCTGACACACATTTTCTACTCACCATGGTGTCCAGGAGAATAACTCCAAGTCCTGCACTACATGAGAAATGGGGGCATGAGGAAAGAATGATCACTGTATCACCAGGGTTGGAAGAGACCTCGAAGACCGTCAAGTCCAACCCATCACCACAGACCTCAAGACTAGACCATGGCACCAAGTGCCACGTCCAAACACGCCTTGAACACCTCCAGGGACGCTGACTCCACCACCTCCCTGGGCAGCCCATTCCAGTAGTCAATGACTTTCTCAGTCAAGAACTTTCTCCTCACCTCCAGCCTAAACTTCCCCTGGCACAGCTTGAGACTGTGTCTTCTTGTTCTGGTGCTGGTTGCCTGAGAGAAGAAAGCAACCTCCCCCCGGCTACAACCACCCTTCAGGTACCTGTAGACAGCAATAAGGTCCCCCCTGAGCCTCCTCTTCTGCAGGCTAAACAATCCCAGCTCCCTCAGCCTGTCTTCATAGGGCTTATGCTTGAGGCCTCTCCCCAGCCTCGTTGCCNGCCCAACCTGTAACTCTGCCTGGGGTTGTTGTGGCCAAAGTGCAGCACCTGGCACTTGGATTTGTTGAGTTCCATCCCCTGGGACTCTGCCCATCTGTCCAGGCAGTCGAGGTCCTGCTGCAGAGCCCTTCTGCCCTCCAGCCCAGCAACATCAGCCCCCAGCTTGGTGTCATCTGCAAATTTGCTGGTGACTGACTCGATGCCCTCATCCAGATCATCAGTGAAGATGTTACAGAGGATGGGGCCCAGCACTGATCCCTGGGGCACACTGCTAGTGCCCAGCCTCCAGCTGCATGTGGCACCATTCACCACCACTCTCTGGGCTCGGCCCTCCAGCCAGTTCCTAACCCAGCACAGAGTGTTGGCATCTAAGCCACGAGTTGACAGTTTAGCCAGCAGTTTGCTGTGGGGGACAGTGTCAAAGGCCCTCCTGAAGTTCAGGTAATATAAGATAATTTGCCCAAAAGGAAAACAATGCATTAATAAAACACCAGACCTCAAGCTTCCAGTCTCCAAACCCCATCTCTTTTTAACAAATAATTTATCTAAGTACTCACATAAATATATCCCAAAGAAAGAAAATATTATTTTATGTTTGTGGGGAAAAAAAAACCAAAACAAAAAAACCTGCTGTTTCTAATCTATTTTGCAAAACACAGTTCTTGGTGATATTTGGTCTCGTTTGCACCTTAATTTCACAACATGGAAATCTAAAAGAACAAGTCTTGCTCCTCTGGACAGAGGTACTGTTAATCTCTGTTCTCCGGACCTTGACACCTGCCCAGGGAAGGAGATTCTTACTGTAATGCTTTGCCCAACATATCCCAGAGGATGGCCCTCTACACTGAGGTGAATTCAGTATGACATTCAGACAAGGTATACAATGTTTCAGATAGGAGTCACCTGTCACCACAGAACTCTCTGCAGACACTAGTTGAGGTATATTTCAGATCTCCTTCTGGTCTGCTAGAAGCTCCCAAAGTATCAGAAAGCCTTGCTTGAATTTATGGTTTATAATTAAACTTAAATCCACATCTGAGGAAAGTCCTAGTATTTCTTTAGTCTGGTTTCTTTACTACCAATCACATGGGAAAAAAAAGATCTCCACAGGCCAGTGGTAGGAGCCTGGATTTAAGGGAGTTTTAATGCTATGACACTTGTCAACAGCACGTTGTTTCCTTTAAATGCCATCATAAAAACAGAAGAGCAAATTAAGCTCTTAATCGTTCTCCGTTGTATTACAGTCAGTACACAGAAAAGGAAACCCTTTTATTTATGGGAATGAAACAGGAATTTGGAGATGCAAGGATGCCATAGAATCGTACACTACATCAAGTTGGAAGGGCCCCTCAAAGGTCATTTTGTTCAACCCCCTTGCAATAAGAAGGGACATCAACTTGGTCAGGTTGCTCAGGGCCCCATCAAGTTTGATCTTCAATGTCTCTAGGGATGGGGGCTCTACCACCTTTTTGGGTAACCTGTTCCAGTATTTGACCACTGTCATTGTAGACCACTCCCTCCTACTATCCAAACTAAATCTACGCTGTTCTACTTAAAAACATGTCCCTGAAGATGTTTAAAAATGTGTAGATACAGAACTTCAAGACATAGTTTAATGGCCATAGCTGTGTTAGGTCATTGCTGGGCCTCAATGACCTTAGAATTCTGAAACAATCCTTTGATTCCAATAGGGAAAATCAGATGGAGTCAATTACTCATGCCCCTACCAGGCAGGATGGAAGCATTTTCAATGAATGAACTGGAGTTACATTAGTACCATGACAGGCTAAAGCTGAAAAACCCTGGAAAGGATAACAAGGTTCTTTGGCTTTCTGAGACCAGGTCAGATCATCTAGCAATCAGGACAGCATTAAAAGAGAGTGAGAAACACTGAAGAATGCTTTCTTCTTCCCTTAAGCCAACACACTGACGACAGCATAAACACTTCTACTCAACGGATGTCCACACTAAAATGTAGATAAACATTGTACAGACAGATAAATGGGCTTAGAAATGAATCAAGACACTTTAATGTTAATCTTCTTGTTACTGCAAAGGAGGAGAATCTTTAACAAAATGTCTAGGAAATCAGAAGTGGTTTGGAGGAGGAGGAAAAGGACCACTCTCACATGGCTGATGTAGGAGACAGGAGGTCTGAAAAATGAAAAAAGAAAAATACATTTTTCTCACTCCAGTTGAATTGGGGAGGCTATGGTGAGACTACATTCACAAGGCCATTTCTTGGAGAATCATGGAGCATCGATTCACCAGTTGGTGTGAGGCAGCGTTCAGGTTGGGGTATTTGTAATCTGTGAATCTATGAGCAGATAGCAGGATTTTCACCCTGAATTTACCCAGCTGATAATAAAATTTCTTTAAGCATTTACTGCTGGTGGCAGTGTGCTGAGCCTTCAGTCAGAGCAGGTTAATCCCTTTGCCTCTGATTTGCCACAGAATCACTATTGCTGAGGCTCTACTTTGTCTTCTGTCCTTTTCTTGTCTTGTTAATTCAGCCAGGAAGTTTCCAAAATCAAAAGTCAAGTTTTCAAAATCACAGGAAAGCTGATGAGGGACTTTTTATGAGGGTGTGTGGTGATAGGACAAGGGGTAATGGTTTGAAATTAGAGCAGGGGATATGTAGATGAGACACTAGGAAGTTCTATACTATGAGGATGAGGAGACAATGAACAGATTGCCCAGAGAAGCTGTGGACACCTCATCCCTGGAAATGTTGAAGACCAGGATGGATGAAATAGTGAGCAAACTGGTCTGCAAGGTGTCTCTGCCCATGGCTGGGGTCTTGGAACTAGGTATCTTTAAGGTTCCTCCCAACCCAGATGATCCTATATATCTATGACAGGAAGTCTCCTACTATGGACTGTAAATTATGTGAAAGACAATCAGGATTTATGAATACTGCCAATACAGTTCGGGATGAGGGAGATGATTCTCCCCCTCTGCTCTCATGGCACCTGACCTGGAGTACTGCATCTGGTTCTGCTGTCCCCCAACAAATGAAGGACAGTAAACTGCTAGAGCAAGTCCGGAGGAGGGCCACAAAGTTCATGAGAAAGCTGGAGCATCTCACCTGTGTGGACAGGCTGAGGGAGTTTAGTCTGTTTGCCCAGGGGAAAAGAAGGCTCCAGAAAGACCTTATAGCAGCCTTCCGGTACCTGAAAGGGGCCTGTGAGAAAGCTGGAGACAGACTTTTTGCAAGGGCTTGTAGTGATAGAATGAGAGAGAATGGATTGAAGCTTGAGGAGGGGAGATTTACACTGGATAGTAGGAAGAAATTCTTTACAGGGAGGGTGGTGAGACACTGAAACAGCTTGCCCAGGGAAGTTGTGGATGACTCCTTCCTGAACGTGTTCAAGGCCAGGTTGGATGAGCAACTTGCTCAGAAGGATTAATCCTTTTGAGATGAATAATATCTTGGTTCAAAACGGGCATTTCTAAGAAATTACTCATCTCTGAGGTTCACTAGGGTCATAGCATCATAGGATTGTTTCACCTGGAAAAGTCAGATCATCAAGGCTAACCATCAAGCTAATATCATCATGGTCATTAAAGTGCCATGTCCACATGTTTCTTGGTTTCCCATGCAACTTTGATTACCAAAGTAAATTTCTCTAATCTCTCTAGAAATCTTCTCAAAGAAAGAATATGTATTTGATATACCAAGCTTCATAGGACTGATTTCCAGGTGCAAATAGAATTCTAAGGATTGGATATTTTACTGAAGGAACACTTTTTTTGTCTTGCCTCTTGATCTCTAAAGGCTATAAACTGAAGGATTAAAAAAAGTGCAATTATACTGAAATTCCAGTTTAAGAAGTACAACATTTCTCACCTCTTGTAGTCATTCTTGGTCATGGAGGATTTTCAGAGATTCCTGTTAGGAAAATTTTTGATGCCACTGAACAGCTCATGTTGTCCTCTTCTGCACATGCCTCCAGAATGGACATAAGAGAAAAAGTTAAGCAAAACATTTCAGTCAGGTTTCTATTCTTTAACAAGTTTCAGTCACAGAATTGATATTGTTTGCAGTAGTTTTTTGTGTACTTTAACAGTCTAAGAGCTCTAGCCATTAGAATTAGGCCAAATATACAGAAAACTTTCAAATACAGAACTCAACAGACAGAAAAAAAATTCAACTTACTTCAAAATATTAATATTTCTCCATAATTCACATTGATGTTGTTTTGTAAAACCCTATCATTGATGTAGCCATAAAAAGATGTATACATAAAGTGCAGTATAATGGACTTTCAGAAATTAAGTCATTTAACAAAAGAGAAACCCTAGACAAGTATTTTACATTATCCATTTATGACTTAGTTTGCTAATTAAACCAGATAATAAATATGTTCAGATGAAAGACATCCCACATGATTTCTTGTCTCAACTCAGTGACTCCTATTCTTTCACTGCTCTAAAGCAAATTCATATTTATCACAACTAATTATCCAGATAATTCCTTGAAATGGTCCTTTCATTCAATTATCCTCTAACTCAGGGTCTTCCGTAACTAATAGCAAGAACCCAGTTGGAGAAACAGACGCTAACTTGCAAACCATACTATCAAAGATGCTTGGCTCTAAGGTTCTGATTAATAAATAAATAAATAAATAAATAACTATTTTATAGCTGCATCTGGGGAAGAACCACCCCATGGATCAGTATAGATTGGGGGCTGGCACGTTGAAGAGTAGTTGTAGGGAAAAGGACCCGAGAGTCCTGGTGGATGACAGGATGACAATGAAGGTCAACGGCATTCTGGAGAGCCAAGAAGTATGTGGCAAGCAGGTCTAAGTAGGTTCTCTGCCCTAGTGAGAGGACATCTGGAATAATGTGTCCAGTTCTGGGCTCCCTGGTTCAAGGACAGGGACTTGTTGGGAAGGGTACTGAAAAGGACTAGAGAGATGATTAGGGTTCTAGAATGTCTCCTGTGAAAGAATTGGGTCTTTTCAGTCTGGAAAGCAGAAAAGTGAGAAGGAATCTCATCAATACGGATCAATATTAACATGTTATGGTATTCAACAAATCCAAGTGCCAGGTGCTGCACTTTGGCCACAACAACCCCATGCAGAGCTACATGCTGGGGTCAGAGTGGCTGGAGAGCAGCCAAACAGAAGGGGATCTGGGGGTGCTGATTGACACCCCCCTAAACATGAGCCAGCAGTGTGCCCAGGTGGCCAAGAAGGCCAGTGGCATCCTGGCCTGCATCAGGAATAGTGTGGCCAGCAGGAGCAGGGAGGTCATTCTCCTCCTGTACTCTGCAGTGGTTAGGCCACACCTTGAGTCCTGTGTCCAGTTCTGGGCCCCTCAATTGAAGAAGGACATTGAGGTACTTGAACGTGTCCAGAGAAGGGCAATGAGAGTGGTGAGAGGTCTTGAGCACAAGCCCTATGAAGAGAGGCTGAGGGAGCTGGGATTGTTCAGCATGGAGAAGAGGAGGCTCAGGGGAGACCTTCTTGCTGTCTACTACTACCTGAAGGGTGGCTGTAGCCAGGAGGAGGTTGCTTTCTTCTCTCAGGCAACCAGCAGCAGAACAAGAGGACACAGTCTCAAGCTGCACCAGGGGAAGTTTAGGTTGGAGGTGAGGAGAAAGTTCTTCCCTGAGAGAGTCATTGGCTACTGGAAAGGGCTGCCCAAGGAGGTGGTGGAGTCAGCATCCCTGGAGGTGTTCAAGGCGCATTTGGATGTGGCACTTGGTGCCATGGTCTAGTCTTGAGGGCTGTGGTAACAGGTTGGACTTGACGATTTTTGAGGTCTCTTCCAACCTTGGTGATACTGTGATCTTTGAAGGAATGGTGTCAGGAGGATGGGACCAGTTTTTTTCACTGGTGCTCAGTGAGACAAGAGGTAATGGATCCAAAGTTGAACATAAGAAGTTTCACCTAAACATGAGGAGGAATTTCTTTAATTTAAGGGTGTTGGAGCACTGGACTAGGCTGCCCAGAGAGGTGGTGGAGTCTCCAGCTCTCGAGACATTCCAAACCTGTCTTGCTGTTTTCCTGTGTGATCTTCTTGGCAGGGGCATTGTACTCCATTTTCAGAGGTCCTTTCCAATCCCTACCATTCTGTGATTCTGTAGACACCTCAAAAAGGAGACCATTGGGCAAGAATTTCAAAGCAGTTTGTTGCAATACATCTTAATCACTGTTTTGACTAGCAGTTGCTTTCTTCTTTTTTTCTGCATTCTCTGTTTGCCCTGACCCACACTTTCCTCATGTAGATCGTGGAGATTTATAGACCTTGCATACTGTGAAGGGCACAAAATATTACACCAATAACATTTTAGTCTGATTAATGGATTTGTGCACCACATTATAAACATCTTACTTGGCTCCTTTCTCTATTAGCTTAGTCCTTTTACGTAAGTTAATCTTGCCCATCCTATCGCATATTTCTCAGAGTGAATATTTCTTCATTCATCTTCTTTTCCTTGCTTCACTTCTTGCTTCACTTCTCATGTGTCTTTCTTTCAAAATGCACTAGGATATCTGCACTGCAGATAGTTTAGTCTGCTGAGTTCTTGCAGCTGCCAGGGGATGCAAAATGTGGGTTGAAGCCACAACTCGGGTCAAGGTTCTGGAGAGAGATGTGAAGCAGTGCACATTAACCAGTGGTGTGCTGGAGGTCCCATCCCTGGAGATATTCAAGGTCAAATTTGACAGGGCCTGAGCAACCTGATCTAGCTGCAGATCTCCCTGCACACTGCGTGGGGGTGGACAAGATGATCTTTGATTCAGGGGCCCTTCCAATGCAACACACTCTATGATTCTAAACTCAGAGGGCTTCTCAATTGCACCCTGATACAGGACAGAGAAGAGAAGGTAGGATAGACATCAGGTCACCTGGAGCAAACACAAGATGTGTGTTGGTAGCCCAGAAAGTCAGTCATATCCTGGACTGCAGCAAAAGAAGCATGGCCAGGTGACTCTGGTTCTGCTTTGGTGAGACCTTCACCTGTAGTGTTGTGTCCAGTTGTGAGACTCCCAAAACAAGAGAGACATGGATATGTTGGAAAGGGTCCACAGCAGGGCCACAAAGATGATCAGAGGGCTGGGCAACTGTCCTGTAAGCACAGGTTGAGCAAGTTGGGTCTGTTCAGTCTGGAGAACAGAAACTCAGGCAGAGCTTAAAGTGGTCTACCTGTACCTGAAGGAGGGCTACAGGAAAGCTGCAGAAGGACTTTTATAAGAGCCTATGGTGACAGAACAAGGGGCAATGATTTTAAACTAGAGCAGGGAAGATTTATATTGGAGTTTAGAAAGTTCTTTACTGTGAGAATGGTGAGACACTGGAATGGGTTGCCCAGAGAAGTTGTGGATGCTTCATCCCTGGAAGTGTTTAAGACCAGGCTGGATGAAGCTTTGAGCAATCTGGTCTAGCAGGAGATGACCCCAACCATGGCAGGGTGGTTGAAACTAGGTGATCGTTAAGGTGCCTTACAATTCAAGCTGTTCTGTACTTCTACAAAAGAAACCCCAACCCTTCAAGGTATTGCTAGAGCAAGGCCAGTTAAACCACTGTCAACATGCTACAGGCTGGTTATATAGTCCATAACACCTGACACACACAAGTCTCACAGCACCCAGTAACAAAGCCATAAGAAATTGAAAATAGCTACAGAGTAAGTCCTGTCACTTTGCACCCCTGCCAGTACTCCAGTAATTACTGGAGCAATTCTTTTATTTCTTCCCTAAAGTAGAGATGCTTTTATCTGTTTTTCCATCTGAATTGTAATCCAAGACTAAACTCTTCCCAGATGTAAATATTCTAGATGTGTACCAGCACAGAAGAAGTAAGTTTTCTCTTTCTTATCAACATTTCATGTATCGAGTGGTTTTATCAGCTTAGAATTACAGAACTGTCTTGGTTGGAAGAGACCTTCCAGATCATCACATCCAGCTGTTAACTCTGCACTGCCAGATCACCACTAAACTACAATCCCCAAACACCACACCTATGTGTCTTCTACATTGCTCCAGAGATGGGGACTCCACCACTACCCTGAGCAGCCTATTCCAGGGCTTGACAACCCTTTTGGAAAAGAAATTGTTCCTAGTACCCAACCTAACTCCCCTAGTGCAACTTGAAGATGCTTCCTCTTGTCCTATTACTCGTTCCTTGAGAGATGTGACTGACCCCTGCCTCACTCCCATGTCCTTTGCTGTTTGGCACATTGTGTCACTGGAAGGGACTTTACAGTGACACAAAATCTTTAACTGTCTATCCTGACCATTAACTTTAGAGCTCTTGTTTGCTCAGCTTCTGCATGCTTTTTTTGAAGACCTTTAGGGAGGGCTCCCCTTCTTGTAGTGGACCTTTTAAAAAGGTGACTGCAGGTGGCTTCCTTGTGGGCAAGTAAAGGACATGGTTTACCACCAGACTTGGTAAGTCTGATAGTAAGTACTATCTTGGTAAGTCTGATGATTAGACAAGATAATCTCAAAGGTCATTTCCAACCAATATGACTGAACTTCCAAACTGGAACCTGAAGCCCACCTGTTTATTTGAAAGTCTCCTGAGATACTGCTGACTCACATAGTGTAGATCCTCCTGCCCCCCTTCATACACATCCACAGTTTCATGATGATTTTACTCTCCGCTTGCAAGGCCAACCAGAGTGGAAATAAACTCTGTCAACACTGTTCCAATATCCTGCACGCTGGGCCACAGTCTTACACTTAAAATCAATAGCAAAAAATCAGGAGCAGAGCAGGTATGCCCCAGGGGGTCTACCATGAAAATCCAGCACTAGGCAGTTAAACACTGTTAGCTCATCACTTGGGTTTATAGAAAGAGAGTTGTTCGTACAAGCCCAAAAGGAGTCACCATGCTTTGTGCTCTGGACTAAAACGCAATGTTAGCAGGGGATGAGGATTTTGAAATCGTGGTTGCTGTCCTGATGGAAATAGGACAATGTTGTAGAGAATAGAAAAGTTACTGTGAAGCTTGTCAGAGCAGAGGCAGCGTTAGAGAAGATATTTTTGCTCACTTTACAGTAAAGAAAGCATGCTTTGATTGCCCACAGCTTTTTACACATAGCCTTAACTTCTCTCAGGGTGTAGGGAAGAGACTTATTTGCAGAGTAGGTGAGTGTAATACTTACTATGTCAGAGAAAGAATAGCAGCCTGTTGGGGTTAAAATGCTTTCTGCTGGACTAATCTTCTGGTGAATATTTCCAGAGTGACATTGTGCTGAATATAATAGCACCTTGCTGTTCGATTGTGCTTCTGCTCAATGTAAGATCCTTTGTGGGCCACAAGCCGTATTTCCTTGCTCTTCCTACAAGATCCCCTGCTACCTGCTGAAAATGGGAGTGAAACCTGTGATGAGATGAGAGATGTCCTTCAGGGAAAGACAAGCTTTTTGACAATCTACATCCTCCTAGCAAATATCTCTGATAGAACAGAAAACACAAGGAGGCTCACCATCAAATTAGTGGATCTTGATCAACATCACGCCAGACTGCTGCTGGCTCCAAAAAGTCCAGAGATCAGGATACATAGGACACACAGGTCTCCATCTTCTCCTGTATGGCATTGCAAGAGTCATGACAACAATCTGCACTGAATTATCATCTTCCCCTCTTTTGCTGTGGACACAAACAAGAGAGAAGCATTACCAGAAACTGCTAATGAAACAGTTGATGTCAAGTGAACATCCTAGTGAGCCAGGAACCAAGCAACACTGTGCTGTGGAGATGCCATTGCCTCTTCCCTGCCCAGATAAGAGACATAAAAATTGAAATGAGCAATCTGAAACATTGGAGTCTCTAGGGAAGAAGTAGGCCAAAAAGAGGCAGAGAGGTGGCCCAAGTCTGCCTGGGTTTAGGAAACAGATCAGTTGACAAGAGAAAGTGAAATGCAGGAGAGAGAACACAAAGGCCCATCCTATGACTCAAGCCTCCAGCCAATGGTAGCATCAGGGTTGAGACCCTAGGTGGCACGCATGGGTGGTTGAGTGTCTCAGCTTTTCCACCCACCGCTGGATATTCCCCACAGATCTGAGTCAAGAGGTGCAGCTCCCAGTCTCGTCCACAGCATGAGTCAGAACCTGCTGCTGGCTTCATTCATTTCCTGCGCTCTCCCAACAGTGTACCCTCCATTTAAAGAGTGGTGTCTCCACCAAGTTGGCACCAAATCCCACTCTACAGAAGTATGCCTGCAATCACTTTGACCTCCCCCTGCTTCACAGCACAGGGTTTTCAGAATAACACAGTGGCAAGAGTTCCTACCAAATCAGGATCACCTAGGACAGCTCACACAGGAACACATCCATGCAGGTTCTGAAACTCTTCAGAGAAGGAGACTCCACAGCATCTCTGAGCAGCCTACTCTGTTACTCCAGGACCCTCACAGCAAAGAACTTTTCCCCTATACTGAGTTGGAACTTCCTGTGTTCCATTTTGTGTCAGCTGCCCCATATCCTATTACAGGGAACCACTGAAAAGAGACCAGACTTTCTTCTCGACAGCCACCCTTCAGATCTTTGTAAACATTGATAACATCTTCTCTCAGGCTCCTTCAGGCTAAACAGTCCACGGTGTCTCATCCTTTCATATTCAGACAGATGTCTCAGTGCCTTCATCATCCTTATAGCTACCATTAGACTCTCTCCACTATTTCCCTGTCTCTCTTGAACTGGGAGTCCAGAACTGGATACAGTACTCCAGATGTGGCCTCACTAAGGCAGAGTAGCACACATTCTCTAATACCAGCACTACCATAACATGAGCTGGGTGAAGCTGTGATGTATTGCTTTCTTCAGGCCCAACTATACCAAGTCTAATGTCCAATAAGTTTTCTCTGCCAGCTTGGTGAGCTCTGGTAGTGACTTATTACAGAATCTCCTTCTCTCTCCACCACCTTCTCCTCTTCAGCAGCCCTCTTGTAGCTCAGTAGCATTAGCAAGATGTTCTCAGCCAGCTGCACTATGGACATTCCTAAGACTTGCTTGTGGTTTTGCGTATTCATGGCAGGAAAAGTCTCTTGCCAGCACGTTCTTGCAAACACAGCAGACTTCCATAGCTATCAACCATAAACATCTATCAAATCACCACACTGCAGTATGTCAAAAATGTTTTCTCTTTTCCCTGCTATTAAATGATAGTACCTTCTGCTTTGAAGCATGGTAGCAACTGGGAAACATGAATTTCCTTAACCTGTTTAATCTGCTTTCCAGCAAGGTTAGAAATTGGATCCCAAGTCAAACAAGGAACAGTACATTCTTGTTGTCTTTGAATACTTCAAAGGCTACCCAGAAGACAATTCAATACTACCCAGAAGACAATTCAAGGACAAACTGAAAGACATTAATATTTCACCTTTGGATCAAGGTTTCCATGAATGTTCTGTATAGCTTAATGAACAAGCTGCCCAGAGAGGTGCTGGAGTCACCATCCCTAGAAGGATTTAAAAGACATCTGGATGTGGTGCTGAGGGACATGGTTTAGGGGTGGTGACTTAAGAGATATGGTGGGATTGAGAGCTCTAGTCAAGCAGTCGAACTTGATGATCTCAAAGGTCTCTTCAAACAGATTGATGATTCTATGTTACCATTCTCCACACACCTGGATAACTACTAAAACATTAACTGTAACAATATTCTCTGGAACAATCTCTCAATAAATTTTGTAGCCAGGTCTAAAGATTTAATTCATCACCTACAGTGGGGCACTATAATCCCTTGCTCTAATGAACTCTGTGTCTGCAGAAAAGAAAATCCATCTCTAGCAGTTCCATAGTATGATTGTTACTCTTCCACAATTAAAACACATTTACTTCTAAACCTGACTTTCAGTTTCTAACAAAGTTGACCAGCTAATCTCAAATCTTGTTGGGTAAGGCTTTATTATGCTTCTAAAGCAATTCAGTGAAGTCATCTCTCTTTGTCACTCCATAAAAGTTAGTAACAAATTGAGCCATAAAAAGCACCCACATGTTTCCATGCTAGCCAGCATCATTCACTCCCAGGAGCAAATGCTCTTTTTGTCCCTCTGAAGATAAAATGAGCTAAAGGGTCTTTTAGCTAAAGTAAGATCTTCTTAACTCTATAGAGACAGCTAATGTTTCACCAAGAGAAACTGCAGAAAAGAAGCCTTGTACCAAGAGCTTCTCTTAATTACATTTCCAGTTGACTACTTAGGTGATTGGAAGGGCCTTCACCAAGATCTTTGCCTACCCTTATCTCATTTCTTCACTCCACAGCTTTAGGATGGGTGGCCAGAAAACAAACTCTTTATGTTTAGCACAGCCTTATGCACTGGTAGGTAGATATCCAGCAATGCCATCAGGAGCAGTGCTGTAATACAGCTTTTACAGACAACTCTCAGGCTCAGGCAGATGCAAAGCATGCTACTTCTCTTCTAAGAGTCAGGAGCTACAGAGTGCACACTACACTAGTCCTCCAAAATCTTCAGTCCCTCTCTATTCATCTCAGGAATCATCTCAGGATGTAGGTGATGCTCTATAAAGCTCTCAAGTACTTGTGTGTAAGCTCTCCTTCATATCACAGTCATCAGACTTGAAAGGCTGAAAGCTGCTGGTGGGGAGCTTACTGAGAGGGCTCAGTTGGAGCTTGCTCTTACAAAATTTTCAGCTTTTGAGTAAGTTCTTCAGATCACAAGGCACATTTAGAAGCCTTTTTGCATTGGAGGATGGGGCTCTCAACAACTCCAGGTGAGCAACAACTTTGCACACAGCTGTCACGTAGACTTTTCTCCATAATCTTCGTGCCTTCTACAACACCAAATGTAAATACAGGAAAAATGTTCATTTTCATTTTTCATTTATAGAGTCATAGAATGGTTTAGGTTGGAAGGGACCTCAAGGATCATCTAGTTCCAAACCCCGCCATAGGCAGGGACACCTCCCACTAGAACAGGTCGCTCAAGGCCTCATCCAACCTAGTCTTGAACACCTCCAGGGAGGGACCATCCACAATCTCCCTGGGCAACCTGTGCAGGTGTCTCATCTCCATAAAGAACCCTTTCCTAACATCTAGTTTGAATGTCACTTCTTCTAGGTTAAACCCATTACTCCTTGTCCTGTCATTACAAAACCTTGTAAAATATCCCTCCCCAGCTCGCTTGTATGTCCCCTTCAGGTACTGGAAGGATACTATAAGGCCTCCTCAATTTCTTGGTCACTGCAGCCAAGGCAACCCTTCAGCTTCACTTCACTCACCAGCCTCTCCTTGTTGGTGAGGACTAGGTCCAGCATAGCACCTTTTCTTGTGGGTTCCTTTGTGACTTAAAGGAAGTTATCATCAATGCATTCCAGGAACCTCTTAGATTGCTGGTGCTCTACTGTGTTGTCCTTCCAACAGATGTCGAGTGGTTGAAGTCCCCTATGAGGACCAGGACCTGTGAGAGTGAAGCTTCTCCTATTATTTTGTAAAGGGCCTCATCTGCTTCACCTTCCTGATCGGGAGATCTGTGGCAGACTCCTACTAGAATGTCACCTTCCCGTGACTTCATCCTTTACCCATAAGCTCTCTGGTTTTGCATTGCACATTCCCAGGTGGAGCTCACCCACATTGTTGATGAAAACCTTGGAAAGTACTGGTCCCAGTACTGATCCTTGAGTCTCCAACTAGACTCTACCCTACTGACCACAACTCTCTGACTTTCCTTCAGCCACTTCACAATCCATGTCACTACCTAATCATGTGAGGATACTTTCCTGAGATCAAGATAAACCACATTCACCACTCTACCATCATCTATCTACAGGGTTATGCCCTCATGAAGGGCTACCAGGCAGGTCAAACATGACTTCCCCTTGTTAAAACCACGTTGCAGGCCCCTAATGACCCTCTTATCTTTGATATGCCTAGAGACAGTGCCAAGGATACGTTTCTCCATCGCCTTTCCACTGATGGAGATGAGGCTGATTAGTTACCTAGGTCCTCTGTCTTGCCCTTTTTGAAGAATGGAGTGACATTTACTTTCCTCCAGTCCTCAGACACCTCCCCTGCACCACACAACTTAGCAAAGATGATGGACAGTGGCCCAGAGATTATTTCTGCCAGCTCCCCCAGCACCTACAGGTGCATCCCATCAGGAACCATGGATGTCCAGATTACCTAACTTCCCTAATCCATACCTCATCAATACTGGCAAACTCCTTCTTTATCCTGACTTCCTCTAGGGCCTCAGGAATCTGTGCCTCCTGAGGACGGCCTCCAGTAGTATAGACAAAGATAAAAAAGGCATTCAGTAGCTCTGCCTTCCTTTTGTCCTCCATCACCAGGTTACCTCACCTCCTGCAGCAGTGGGCCTACATTGCCTCCAGTGTTAGTTTTTTCTGCAATGTATTTGAAGAAGACCTTTCTCTTATCCTTGACCTCTCTTGCAAGGTTTAATTCTAAGGAGGCCTTAACTCTCCTAGTTGCCTCCCTACATCCTCTGACAACAGTCTTATACTCCTCCCAAGTAGCCAGCCCCTGCTCCCATAATCTGTAGACTCTTCTACCTGAACTTGCCCAGCAGTTCCATTTTTAACCATAAGGGTCTCCTGGCACCATTTCTTAATGTCCTACTCATTCGGATGCTCTCATCCTGAGCTTAGAAGAAATGATCCTTGAATGTTAACCAACTATGTTGAGCCCCTTAACCTTCTAGTATCCAGTCCCATGGGATTGCCCCTAGCAACAGCTTGAACAGGTAAAAGTTGGCTCTGTTGAAGTCCAGAATTGTGATCATGCTTGGTATTCTGTTCCTACCACACAGGATCCTGAATTCCACCATCTCACGGTTGCTGCAGCCAAGCCTACCCTCAACCTGCGACACTTCAACCAGACCCTCCTTGTCAGAGAGCATACAGCAGCACTCCTCCACTGCAAGGCTCTGGTTTATTATTAAATGGTTTGGGTTTGTGCATTTTCTGGATTTCACTTAGATATTTTGCTAGTTCAGTGGCAATGGAGCTGTGGACATCATGTAGAGTTTGAACCATTTTGGTCAATGAAGCAGCTGTTTTGGCAGTTGGACTAGGTAACATCTGGAAGCCACTTCCAACCCCTATCATTCTATGACAGGATACTATAAAACTAACTGCCCAGTTCAGGAATGCTTTCCAATAGAGTGAGGAGACAAAAAATATTTTCTCCTTTGTCAGTGAGAAGGAGAGAGTTAAGATGCATGAAGTTCTGCATGGTGGAAAACTAAAAACGGTTGTTAATTTTTTACCTAAATATAGGGATTTATTTGTTTCTTTTCTCTGTCTTTATATACAGCTCTGGGCTACTGACTTCCTCTTACTTGAATTTTATTTCTGACTTTGCAAAATGGTAAATTTAATACTGAGTCATAAATCTAAAACCCTTCCCTACTTACCTCAGAGGACCGAAGGGAAGATGATCACAATAATGTATATTCATAGCAGCTCTCTCAGTACCAAGTTGAAAATGAATGAGTCCAGGTAACAAGAGAAAAATTGCTTTAATGCAGTTTGGTCCAGATGCATGCCAACTTAATCCAGCTGACCTAGCAAAAAAAAATATATCTTTTTTTTTTTTTAATAGTAAGAGGAGTCAAGGGAAGTCTTAGCTTTTGCAGAAATAAAGAGAAAAATCAGCATTAGGTACTAAATCACAACCCTCTGCAGGTACAGAATCATAGAATTCTTTTGTTTGGAAAATACCTTTGAGATCATATACATCAGCCCAACACCACCATGGCCATTAAACCATGTTCCAAAGTGCTACGTCCACAGGTTTCTTGACCACCTCCAGGGACAGTGACTCCATCATCTCCCTGGGATAACTATTCCAATGCCTGACCATTGGAATTATGCAGAAAGAAATGGTCACTTTCCATAAGGGAGAACCATTGCATCAAGTATCTCATAAAATTTTACCAGAGAAGGTTTAGGTTGGATATTAGGAATATTTCTATTGCTGAAAGGGTGGTCAGACATTGGAATGTGCTGCCCAGAGAGGTAGTGGAGTCACCATCCCTGGAAATGTTTTTAAAAAAGAGTGTGGTACTCCTCCTGTGTGATCTGGTATAGGTGATCCTGCTCTGCTGAGGGGTTAGATGATCTTTTGAGGTTCCTTCCAGCCCCTGACATTCTGTGATTCTGTGACTTCAGGACATCAACCAGTGGTTATAGAAATGTTGGGTAGAAGGTTGGACTTCATGATCTTAGAGGTACTTTCCAACTGAAACAATTTATGATTCTATTTCAAAATTTTTCGGTCACATCTAGGTGTAGACGGCATAACCCTACCATGAAGCACAATACATTTTTCATCCCTTCTGGAATTATTTTAATTCTTTCTCAGAAGTATGACTCTGATTCTTGTCTATTGTCAGTTGACACCATCCACACATACCACAGAGCTCCTATTAAGCCAGTAGCCTGCTTGCAGGAGTGACTGAGAGCTAACACACAGGCTCCTTTTCATTCTAAAAGCAGAAAAATCAAGCAGCAGATTACTTGAGATCTACAAGTACACAGAACGACAGAATAAAAGTGACCTCTGGAGGTCACTCAGTCCAATCCCCCTGCAAAAGCACCATAACTTAGAGCAGGACACACAGGAACACATTCAGGCAGATTTGGAAAATCTCCAGAGAGGGTGACTGCAAAATGTATGCAGGCAGCCTGGTCCAGGGTTCCAGCACCCTTACAGCAAAGTTATTCCTCATGGTGAGGTGGAACATTATGTGTTCTAGCTTCTGTCCATTGTTGGAGGGCCTACAGGAAGGAGAGGGGCTTTTCATAAGGGTGCCTAGCAATAGGACAAGGGGGAATGTTTTTTGAGATGAAGGAGAGAAGGTTTAGAGTAGATCTTAGGAAGAAGTTCTTCAGTACGAGGATGGTGAGACTCTAGAATAGGTTGCTCAGAAAGGCTGTGGTTGTCCCCCTCCTGGTGGTGTTCAAGGCCAGGTTGGATGAAGCCTTGAGCAACCGAATCATAGAATGGTAAGGTTGGAAGGGACCTCAAGGATCATCTAGTTCCAACCCCCTGACATAGGCAGGAACACCTCCCACTAGTACAGTTCACTCAAGGTCTCATCCAATCTGGCCTTGAACCTCCAGGGAGGGAGCAGCCACAACTTCCCTGGGTAACCTGTGCCAGTGTCTCACCACCCTCACTGGAAAGAACTTCCTCCTAACATCCAGTCTAAATCTCCCCTCTGCCAGTTTAAACCCATTGCCCCTTGTCCTGTTGTTGTAGGACAGGAGTTGAAAAGTATCCCTGCCAATGAGAGGGAGGTTGGAGTACCTCATCTCAAGGGTCCCTTTCAGTATAAGCCATTCTATAATTCTTTTTAATTCTTTTGGAGTGCTTTCAAAGCCCCTCTGGAAGATGTTTAACTTCTGATAACCAATAAAATGAGAAAAGAACAAAAGCTGAAGGGACCTGCAGGGAAATATTTCACTTCGTTACCTTTCATTGTCAGAGACGTCAGCTCACATTTTTATCATTGATGTACTGTATTTAGTTGTGGTTTTTTAGGTTTTTCATCATTAGAAAAGAATAGCTGAACTCTGACAAAAAAAATAAGGACAATTGTTCATCAAGCTATTATAAGAAAAAGTTAGAAAACTCAGGTAAGCTGTAAGCACTCAAACAACAGAAAGTAGTTGAGTTAGTTGAGCTGCCTTTTTAACAAAGTCAAAGTTCCTATAGACCTATCCTTGCACAAACTCCACTTAAAGCTTTTCCTACATTTGCAATGCTTGAAATCTCTCTCCCTGCTTCTTCCCCTCATTCACTCCCTGGAGTCTAATTAGGGTTCATCTCAGACCGAGCCTTACCATCTACTCATTGCCTTGTGAGCTGCAGGAAGCTAAATTCCCCAACATCTCTGTGAAACCTGATCGATAGGTTATTATGGAGGAAAAGCCAAACAGACACACAAATTCTTTCTTAACCAGAGTATGATCACACTACCTTCCTGACCTTTGAAAAGGAAGCTAAAGGGAAAAAAAAAAAAAAAAAAAAAAGTGCTACTCCCTTTGTTTTGAGTATTGAATGCCTGTGCCTAACTGGGAGTGAATGAGGTTGGCATTCAGGTGTGGCATTTTGAAAAACACAAAGGAAAAATCTAAGGTTCTCCTGTATNGGCACAGCTTGAGACTGTGTCCTCTTGTTCTGGTGCTCATTGCCTGAGAGAAGAAGGTAACCTCCCCCTGACTACAACCACCCTTCAGGTAGTTGTAGACAGCAAGAAGGTCTCCCCTGAACCTCCTCTTCTCCAGCCTAAACAATCCCAGCTCCCTCAGCCTCTCTTCACAGGGCTTGTGCTCGAGGCCTCTCCCCAGCCTCATTGCCCTTCTCTTGACACGCTCAAGCACCTCAATGTCCTCCTTCAATTGAGTGGCTCAGAACTGGACGCAGTACTCAAGGTTTGGCCTAACCAGTGCAGAGTCCAGGGGGAGAATGACCTCCCTGCTCCTGCTGGCCACACTATTCCTGATGCAGGCCAGGGTGCCATTGGCCTTCTTGGCCACCTGGGCACACTGCTGACCTCTAAGAAAGGAGGATATCGGGTTAGAGGTGATGATACCTGTTCAGCTGGCTAAGCAAAACAATTAAATTCTATTCTTGAACTATTTTTTTAGTTGCTCATTAGAGAGCTTGTCCGTGTATGCTTGCAAAGAGAATTAAAAAAAAAAAAAAAGTACAACAGAAAAAAAGCCCCTAAAGTATGTCACAAGCAGATGTGCAATCTGCAGAGCAGTAACTCCTCATGGAACTCTGAAACGTGATCTCAGGAGCAGAGCAGAGAGGGAGAAAGGTGTATTGATCCACCAGGGAGGTCAACATGCTGGAATAGATTTTTTTGTCTTTCATAGTTGTAGATGAGCCGTTTAGATTGCAAAACCCCAGTAAGAATAAAGAGTGCAAGCAATTTCTCTGCATACACTGTAGCAGGTCAGAAATGGCTACTGCCTTCCCACGTTGAGAAAAGAAACAGGACCAATAAGTTCACAAGCAAAGGTATGGAAATTGCATAGCTGCACAGATGACCAACTGGCCCACCCAGCCTCCTGAAGCTACACCTGGAACTGTTTAAAACCAGGCTGCATGAGGCTTTGAGCAACCTGGATTAGTAGGATTTGCCTGTGCCCACGGTAGGGAGGTTGGAATTAGTATGATCTTTAATGCTCTTCCCAAATCAAGTCATTCTATGATATAAGCAGAGACTGTCGATAATGAAAACTAGCTCTTTCAATTTAGTCTGTGTGTTCTTACATAGAGCAGAGTAGATTAGACTGGACATTAGGAAGACATTCTTTACTATGAAGGACACTGGAATGGGTTTCCCTGAGAAACTGTGAGCACCTCATCTCTGGAAGTGTTTAAGACCAAACGGGGTAAGGCTTTGAGCAATCTGGTCTAATGGAGGTGTCTGTGCCCATGGCAGGTGGGTTGGAACTAGATGATCTTTAATGACCCATCCAATTCAAGCCATTCTGTGATTCTATGATTCAGAGCACACCCAAAAACATAGTGTTGCTCTGTAATACATTCGTAGAATGGTTGGAATGGATTTCTAGAGGTCATCTAGTCAAATGACCTCTAGACCTACCCCTGTGGTAAATAGGGACATCTACAACTAGGTGAGGTTGCTTAGAGTCCCATCAAGCCTGTCTCTAGGGATGGGGCCTCCACCACTTCCCTGGGTAACCTCTTGCAGTGTTCCACCTTTCTTATAGTAAAGAACTTCTTCCTAACATCCAGTCTAAACCTACCCTGCTCTAATTTAAAACCACTGCCCCTCATACTATTGCTACATGCCCTTCTATACAGTTCCTCCCCATCTTTCTTGTAGGCATCCTTCAGGCATGGGAAGAACACTATGAGGTCTCCCCAGAGCCATCATGGTAAGCAGCTGAAATGTGAGCTTGTCTCTGCATAGAATCATGGAAACATTTGTTAGAAAATGCTTCTAAGATCATCGAGTCCAACTGTCTAACCCCACCGTGCCCACTAAACCGTGTCCCAAAGTACCACATTCACACATTTCTTGAGTTTCTCTGGGGATGGTGACTCTACTACTTCCTTGGGCAACCTGTTCCAATGCCTGAGCACTCTTGCAGGAAAGAAATTTTTCCTAATACCCAACCTAAACTTCCCTTGGTGAAACATGAGGCCATTCACTCTCATTATATTACCAGATACGACAGAGACCCACCCCCACCTCACTACAACCTCCTTACATATTTCTTTGTCTTGCCTTCCACTCCAGCAGCTACTGTATAAATTCCTCAGTGTGCATTAGCCTATTGGATTATTTATTAGAAGCCAAGCACAGATTTACAACATCCCCCCCCCC
>VWZE01007388.1:107934-163673 GCA_013396675.1 Eubucco bourcierii | reverse complement strand
CCCCCCCCCCTCGAAGAAGCATTCTTTTAAGAAAGCTTCCATCCTAATTAAGTTAAATGCAATAATGACACCCTGTTGATGGATCTGAAGCCAAGGATCATGCTGCCATACATTTAGTTGCAAGCACCTATTGAGCGAAATGAATGGGTCTGTTGTTTGAACAGCACTATCTCCTGCAGCCTGGGAGAGTGCAGGAGAGAGGGGGAAAAAATCATGTTACAATGCAGTTGCTTTGCAGGACAATAAATAGATTTGCAGTGAACTGCTTGGCTTAGAGGAACAAGCGTCCAATCAGTTGCACTGTCCTGTTACACAGAGATAGTTACTAGTACAAATATGGAGATTTCTAAAACCAGAATAATGAAAAATACATGCCTTTTTGATCAAGTGACTTGACATTTGCTCTGTCCAGAGTATTTTTATTTGAAGTGCCATAGTTATTTAGAAAAAGTTATTTCTTCCAAGACTGTTTGAAAATCGATAATACTCTCCAACCTTTGCTGATCAGATATCAGACTTTTCTTTTTTATTTTCAGACTCAAAACGTGCACTTAGGACTGACTGCAAAACTATCTGAGTGAAATCACAATCCTTCATTGATTTTACACCCCAAGACTTCCCTGCCTCCTGCTCCAAACACATTCCCACCAATACAGAAGTGATTGTTTGTTGTATACCAAGAGTTGCCTTTCTGAAAACATTTTTACCTCTGTTTTAAAACAAGAGGACACTCTTCTGGTTGTTTGATTTGGGTTTTGTATATTTTTGGTTTGTTTGTTTTGTTTTCTTTATTCCACATTGTATATATAGTAATTTGTTCTGCACTTGAGACACAGCCCTATGCAATGCTCCAGGCTTGGAGAGAAGTGGCTGCAAACATGCCCTGCAGAAAAGGACATGAGGGTGCTGGTTCACAACTGACTGAACATGAGCCAGCAATGTGCTCGGGTAGCCAAGAAGACTAACAGAATTCTGGCCTGGAACAGGACAGTGTGGCCAGAAAGGGTAGGGAAGTGATAATGCTCCTGTGTTCAGCACTGGTGAGGCCAAACCTCAAATACTGGGTTCAGTTTTGGGCCCCTCAGAAAGGGAGAGAAGACTTCACAGAGATGGTGAAGTCTTCTGAGGAGAAGAAGAGGGGACTGGGGTTGTTAAATCTTCAGAAGAAGAGGCTGAAGGGAGACAACATTGCTCTCTACAACTCCCTTCTGAAAGGACGTTGGTGTGAGGTGGGAATTGCTTTCTTCTCCCCAGTATCAAAGCGGGAGGAAATGTCCTGAAATTGTGACAGGGAAGGTTTAGGTTAGATATTAGGAAAAATTTCTTTCCTGCAAGAGTGGTCAGGCATTGGAACAGGCTGCCTGGGGAGGTGGTGGACTCACTGTACCTGGAGGTGTTCAAGAAATGTGTGGACATGCTACTTCAGTATATGGATTAGTGACTGTGGTGATGTTCAGTTGATGGTTGGACATGATGATCTTAGAGGTCTTTTCCAAACAAAACAATTCTAAGATTCTGTAATATTTATATAAACAAATCTCAAACTTTTTTATCTGAAACAGTCAGATGTATCTCCCCTTACAGCTTTCTTCTTTGTCCTTAATTCCATGATCGAGGAAATATTAAAAGTATTTATCTTCTCAAAAAAAATTTTTCTTGAGCATGGAAGCTCACCTTATATACACTATTCTCTTCAAATGGCTGTTTTAGTTGCTCAGGGTTCAGCAGTTAGGCACTGTGGTAGTTACATCAGAGGTCACTTCCCTTCCTCAGTTTCAGAAAATTCATGTCTGTGAGATGAATCATAGAATGGTTTGGATTGGGAGAGAACTTACAGATCATCTAGTTCCAAGTTTTCCTCTAGCAGGCATGGACACCTCCCACTAGACCAGGTTGCTCAAAGCCCTGCCCAGCCTTGCCTTGGACATCTCCACGGAGGGAGTATCCACAACATCTCAGGGGAACCTGTTCCAGCATCTCACTGCCCTCACTGTTAAGACTCTCTTCCTAATATCGAGTTTGAATCTACCCTCTTCCAGTTTAAAGCCATTCAACCACATTGTTCACTGCAACTTCCTACTGAGTTGAGATTACTTTGAGATTAGCTTTTTCAAAATATCAGTGCCTGGATAAGTGTTGCACTTTCCCAACTATTTTTATGGTGTGTGTAGACCCAGTGTAAGCACAGGCATACCTCGTCCTCCTGCAGCATCGTTCTCTCACTCATCACTGGCTTGTGGACATAAGCCAAGCCTCAGCAGATGCAAATGGGAAGAGAAGATTATCTCACCAGCCAGACAGCTCAGAGTTGCCCAGATGCCTCATACCTGGAAGGATTTAAGATCATGCTAGGTAAGGCTTTGTGCAACCTGGTTACTGGTCCAGTGTGAAGTGCCTGTGACCATGGCAATACACTTGGATCTAGATGATCTGGTTGATGAAAAGCTCAACATGACCCAGGAGTGTGCACTTGCAGCCCAAACAGCAACTGTATCCTGGGCTGCATCAAGAGAAGCATGGCCAGCAGGGCAAGGGAGGTGATTCTCTCTTTGCTCTTGTGGGATCCCACCTGGAGTACTGTGTACAGTTCTGCAGCCCCCAACACAAGAAGTTCTTCACAGAAAGAGTGATCACCATTGGAATGGGCTGCCTGGGAAGGCGGTGGAGTCAGCATCCCTGGAGGTGTTTAAGAGGAAGCTGGATGAGGCAGTAAGTGCCATGGTTTAGTTAATTAGAAGGGTTAGTAATTGAGTCCTATCTCAATTACTAACCCTTCTGGACTCAATGATCCTAGAGGTCTTTTCCAACCTGGTTAATTCTGTCATTCTATGAAAGAGATTGAACTGTTGGAGTGAGTCCAGAGGAGGCCACGAAGATGATCACAGGGCTGGAGCAGCTCTCCTTTGAGGACAGACTATGAGAGTTGGGGCTCTGCAGCCTAGAGAAGAGAAGGATTCAAAGAGACTTTGTAGTAGCCTTCCAGGCCAGAAAGAGGATTATAGGAGAACTGGGGAGGGACTTTGGAGGATCTTGTAATGACAGGACATTGGGTAATGGGTTTAAACTGGCAGAGGGAAGATTTAGACTAGATGTCAGGAGGAAGTTCTTTCCAGCGAGGGTGGTGAGGCACTGGAACAGGTTGCCCAGGGAGGTTGTGGCTGCTCCCTCCCTGGAGGTGTTCAAGTTCAGGCTGGACAAGGCCTTGAGTGACCTTCTCTAGTGGAGGTGTCCCTGCCTATGGTGGGGGGTTGGAACTAGATGATCTTTGAGGTTCCTTCAACCTAAACCATTCTATGATATTTTAAGTCCCTCCTAGCATAAGACGTTCCATGATTCTGTGACTCGCAGACCAGCCCATGGCTACTCATGCATTTATACAATTACTTTCTGGTTCTGTAATAAACTATTCTATTCCTTACTATCCAGTCCTGCAACCTCTCATGCATGTCCTTAGCATGACATCTATGAATGCCTCCAACTAAAATCAACTACTCATATGCATATATGTAAAGCACATCCATAGGTACTTGTCACCATTTCATGCCTGTTGAGCCTCTATGACTTGGTATATTTAGCAAACATCTGCTGTATTGAACGGAGTACATGCTCCTACTTTTCCCCTTTCTTTTTTACATTCTCTCTCAAAGACACAACAGCATCGAGCATAAATGGAAGCAATATGCTAGGTATAGGCAGAACTAATAGATCCCATCTCAGACTGATATATGTATGTGAAGCTGAATCAATACATCTTGAAACCCATAAAAACTGCAGATGTCATTTATAGCCCTGTAAATTACAAACTTTTACTGTCTTATTTTTGCAGCTGATGATTGCGAAACAAGAAAATTGGGCATTACCACCATGTAACAGCACAAGCTTTAGGAACACAGTGTTACAGAAGGAAGCATCTAGTAAGAAAACAGAGTGTTCAAGGGAGCCTTAGAATGCATTTAAGCTCTGCAGATGACTGTGTAACAAAAGTGTAAAAGTAGATGTGAAGCAAAGCTTGCCAATAAAAGAAAAGGGAAAACTATCGAATTCCTGGGACTTCAGAAATTAGCAAGAAAAAAAAAAATAAATAATGGATGCATAAAGGACATTTAATTAAGGATAAAAATATTTGAGGCATGCTAGGGCATCTGTTCACCCTACATTAAACTGAAGGCTACTGTGAATAATAGACTATGTAAGGACGACATAAAAATAACTTAAAGGCAGCATTGCAAGTTGACAGGAGCAAGGAAGCCTTAAGGTCTCCTCTTACCCTGTTAAATCACTTTCTTGTGGTTGAAGCATGGGCAGCCACCCCCAGTAACACTATTTCTTTCTTACAGCCAGGGCAGGAGTGGAGACCCAAATGGCCAGAAAAGGCTTCCAAACCACGTCATTGCAGAGACCAAGTGGGATTGCACATCTTGAGCAGCTCCAGCCCAGCAATACTCCCACTATTTTTTTCTACTCATGGTTTTCCAAGATGGTAAGCTAGGTCAATGGTTAGACTCAATGACCTTAAAGGTCTTTTCCAACTGAAACAAGTCTGTGATTCTATAAGCGTGTCATACTTTGCATTTCTGGCCCTTGGCTTTCCAGTATCCAGAGTATAATACCACATTTTCTGTCTGATCATAGCCCAGTGGTCTCCTGTGCATCCCCCACAGCATCACACTGTGTGCACCAGCCAGGAGTAATTCAAACATATGATGGGAAACAGCAATGTTTATGATTTTAAAAGCTGCCATCTTTGTGGTGTTCCCTGCTGCTGCCACTGCAGAGCTTGGAGGCTTTTGTTACTGCTATGTTCTTCTGGCCAGCAGACCCAGGAGGAGGAAGGGAGAATTCAGACACCATCAACAAAACCATGAAAGTCTCCTGGTTTTTAGTCAACTTTTAGCATAGGTATCCAGTGTCCCATTACAGAAATTTTTAATCTGAAACACTGACACCATGGCAAGTCACTCCCAGATATTGATGTCGTAGTGGGTCAAAGTCCCAAAGATACTCTGTTCCTTCAAAGGTTACGGAAATGAGAGAGAGCTACAAATTACATCCTTTGAGAGGCAAGCTGAGGTGGAGAACCCATAAAGAAACTCTGTAAACAGTTTCAGACACATTTTGTGGTTTATTTGACACCTGAAAACCAACTGCATGGCCTCAGTTTTGCTTCCAAATGGGCATGTCTCTATCTGAACACCTCTCCTCACAGTGTTCCCCTGAGAAAACTCTCTGGTATCTGAAAGGGGTAACCTCATACTACTCCTTTAGGGTAAAATTCAATTAAAAAGTCTGCCAGTTGTGAGAGGCATGCCCACAGGGAGCCAGGCTTCATCAGTTCTCCTGCTCACAGCTTTGTTCCTTTGCACAGCACAAACCCAGAAGGGCTTTTATAAGCTTCTTGCAGTTTCTCCTCACTACTATCATGTTTACCCACTCTAACATATAAAGAAGATCCCTGTAACATTGCATTTTATGCAACAGTTTATTTCTAACAAAATACTAAGAGGCGACAACAGCTGTTTATTTTGTGCTGCATATACTAATTCTTGCTTTATGTTAAAAGTTAAACAACCCAAGGTCAGACCCACTGCCTCCAGCTCATCTAAGGAGGACCCTTCTGGATTGTGATGATTTTTTCTTGGTTCTGCTGAAAAAATGCCTTGCAAGTTATGCTGAGACATATGAAAGCCCCACAGCTTGGCAGTTTGCACATGCTGCAGGACACAGTGCTTATTCAAAGCAGAAATGAGAAGATTATACAAGCATAGGATAGTAGGGGTTAGAAGGGATTTCTGGAGACTGAGTCCAAACTCCTGCCAAAGCAGGATCACCTAGGGCAAGCCACACAGGAACATGTGTAGACAGGTTTGGAAAGTCTCTAGAGACAGAGATTCCACCACCTCTCTGGGCAGCCTGCTCCAGGGCTACAGCACCATCAGAGGAAATAAGTTCTTCCTCATGTTGAGATGGAACTTTCTGTGTTCCAGGTTTGTGTCCATTGCCCCTCACCCTGTCACTGGGTGCAAAGAGACTGGTCCCTTCTCCTTGACACTCACCCCTCAGGTATTTGCAAATGTTGATCAGATGCCCTCTCAGCCTTCTCCAGGACAAACAGACCCAGGCCTCTCAGCTTTTCTTCAAAAAACAGATGTTCTGCTCCCTCATTTTGGAAGATACTTGTCCTGACAAGCTCCCTTGAATTTATTCCTGTTTCTACCTGGAATCACAAGCAAGATCAAAATATCATTCCATTGGGAATGGAATTGGGAAGGAATTAAAGCCTTTACTAACTTCACCTGAATGGAAGAACTAGAAATAAAAAAGTAGAATACTTTCAACTAGAAAGTAGAAAACTACAATAACAAAGTAATTTTTTTTTTTTTTTTGGGATGCAGGGAGGGGAAGGAGGATGTTTGGGGATTTGTTTGGTTTGTCTTGTTTTCTTTTATTTTTTTAAATATAATCAAATCATATAATTTGTTTCTAAGATCATTGAGTTCAACTATCGACACCACCATGGTCATTAATCCATATCACAAAGGTACATATCAACATATTTCTTCACCTCCAGCAATGGTGACTCTGCCACCTTCCTGGGCAGCCTGTTCTAATGCCTGACCATGCTTTCAGAAAATATTTTTTTTCCTAATATCCAACATAACCTACCCTGTCACAACTTCAGACCATTTCTCCTCACTCTACCATCTGATACTAGTCCATACTTTCTCTGAGAATCTTACCTGTGCACAGGTATTCAACATCTGGAACAGTACATGAAAAACTGGGTACTACAGGACTTCCTCTAAAGCCATTTCCTCACATGTGTGTCTTTCACAACAGCCCCTTCCTCCACATCTCTCTTCCTATCTCTGACTCTTAACTCTTCTGTGTTTTCATAAGTTTTATTTTTAAATATGCCACAGACTTGGCAGGTGAATAAAATATATTTAATTTTTAAAAAGGCAGGAAATTTGGAGTGAAGAGATAGAAGCAATGGCATGAAGTGTTCTGAACAGATAGGAGAACAACAAAGGTTTCCTTCACACATCACTTAAAGGTCTATTCATATGTGCAACAGCCTCATCATACCCTGGAATTACTTTACATGGGAGTGTTTTTATCAGCTTCCAAGTGTACATGCCTTTAGGAGGGATAGCTGCCATGGCATCCTGAGCATGGTAGCAGCAGAGCTGGGCTCCAGGAGCTGGCTGCTGCTGGGGGTAAAAAGTTCAGCCTCATCTGCAGACTATTTTCAGACATTTAGCTACTGTTGACAATGTGAGAGAATTGGGGCTGTTTATTCTGAGGAAGAGAAGGCTCTGGGGATACCTTACAGCAGCCTGTCAGTACCTGAAGGATGCCTATAAGAAGGCTGGAGAAGGACTTTTTGTAAGGTCTTGTAGTGACAGAATGAGGGGGGATGATTTTAAATGAGAACAGAGTAGATTTAGGTTGAACATTAGGAGAAAGTTCTACTATGAGAGTGGTAAAATACCAAAACAGTTTGCTCAGGTATGTGTTTGAGACCCTCTGACTGGAGACATTGAAGATCAGATTTGATGTGGCCCTGGGCAGCCTGATCTAGTTGGAGGTCAGGTCGTGTCTGCTGATTGAGGGCGGTTGGAGAAACTGATCTTTGAAGGAGTGGTCAAGCATTGGAATAAGTTGCATAGGGAAGTAGTGGAGTTACCATCTGTCGTGGTAGGCCTCAGCAGGCCAAATTAGGCTTGTACATGTCCTGGTTTGCCCAGGCATGTTTTTCTGCTCTCCCTCCTTCTGTTTTGGGGAGAGTAACCACAGAAAAAAGGACAAAGAAGCTGGAGCCACTGAGTCTGGGGTCTATGGCCTGACCAGCAACTGCAGTAAAAAAGGTGCAGACAGTTGCCTTGTGCAAGGTTGTGTTCTGCCCAAAAAAGGGTAAAGTAAGCCTATGGTTTCACCCAATATGGTCAAATCTTGGCTAACTGCCATTTGATTGGCTATCCTGTGGCCAAAGGCCCATTAGCCTCGGGCTGTATTGGATAAAAGGAGATGAGCAGGGAGCTCAGGGTGGGCTTTGCTATTCCAAGGCCCATTAGCCTCGGGCTGTATTGGATAAAANCACGAGCTTTGGGTACTGTCAGATAATATTATTTTTTGTGAGTAAATACCAAAAGCCTCTAATAATTGTTAATTGCCTTCTACCATAAGCAGAAAGTTGCTCCTTGCGTCCATGTAGTGAGCAAGCGGTGTATCGACCACAAGCGCTACACTGACCGCAAAGCTTTCTCTGCCAGTTTAGTCAAGTTCAGTTAATATATATCTTTAATAGTTAGTTTTGGATCCTATTATAACCTGCATATAGTTTGCATAATGATGCAAGAACCTGTTACTCTTCTTATTTTGGTGATCGGGGTGCCAAGAGTTCAGAATATTTAATATTAATGAACTATATTAATATTCTTAAAATATCATCTCGCAGTAATTAATTACCCCTTCCCCAACACCATCGCTGGAGGAGTTCAAGAAACACATGGTGTGGTACTTTGGGACATGGTTTAGCAGCCATGGTGCTCTTAAGTTGACAGTTGGACTCAATGTTCTTAGAGGTCTTTTCCAGTTGAACAATTTATGATTCTATGGAAGAATAAATAGTTTTTAAGTAAGTCTTAGTAAGTTTAGGGGGGTCTGGCTCATGATTTGTTTTAATACCACAGCTTAACAATATTGCCCGAAACCACAATGTTGTTGTCAACATATCACAAATATTCATGACAGAAATAAAAGCAAGAAACAATACCTATGTTTTAAGCTCAAAAATGAGAAAAGCTACAGAAATATTGGAATTTAAACAAGTGTTCCTGACATCAGATTCTACCCTGAGACTTCTTAAACAGGTTGATATATAAGGAAAGACCAACATTACCACCACTTAGTAATAACTCTCCTTCCATATAACACCCCCCCCACCCCAGGCTGTTTAATCTGGAAAAGAGAAGACTGAGAGGAGATCTTACTAATGTTTACAATTACCTGAAGGGTGAATGTCAAGAAGAAAGGGCCAGAACCTTTACAGTGGTGTCCTGTGATAAGACAAGGGGCAACAGACGCGAACTGGATTCCAGGAAGTTCCACCTCAACATGAGGGAAAACATCTTTAGAGTGAGGGTAATTCAGCACTGGACCAGAGAGGTTGTGGAGTCTGCTCGTCTGGAGAATTTCCAAATCCATCTGGATGCATTCCTGTGTGGTCTGCCCTAGGTGATCCTGTTTTGGCAGGGGGTTGGACTCCGTGATCTCTGGAGGCCTCTTCCAACCCGCAATAATTTAAATATCAAGGAAAGAGCTACATGTGACTGAACTGCAAGGCACAAATCATCTTACCCTGGAAGCAACGCCCCTCCCTCCTCTTCTTTTTTGTTCCCTCTACATATCTAGGCTTTTTTATCTTAGCCTGGAACCTCAGGTTTGAAGTGCCTGCTTTAATCTCCCCTATCCACCATCTCCTCTGCAAACCACATCTGCTCTCAACTCCCGTCTGCTGGTTCGACTCCTCTGGCTTTGGCAAGCCTTCCTCAGAGCACCTGCAGGGGAATTTAATTTGGCTGTCAGTCCTCCAGAGCCACCCGCAGTCCCATAGCTGCGTAGGCTCTGCAGGACTGATGGGAATAAAAAGTAGTGAAGAACTGCTTTTTGTGACTGAAGTCAGCAGATACCACTCTGCACAGAGGCAGCAGATGTGTCGAGTAAGAACATTTTTAAATGGTGACTTCTCAAAGTGAGATTTTACTGTAAGTTATACAGCATGCCAGCTTTGTGATCTCTCCGCCCTGAGTCTATCCCTGTAATATTAATTGTACACATTCCAAAGTGCTACCCTTAACATTTTTCTCAGTGATAGCAGAAGTGGTAAGAAAGGGCCAGTACTTTCCAATAAATATAAATCTTCTCTTAAGCCCAAAGTAATCTAAGCTGTACAGATGCATTTCAAGGTCTGTCAAAGTTATTCAGGTTTGTTCCTCAACAGTTCAGTCTCTGCTCTGGAAGTTTATAGAATCATCATGGTTGGAAAAGACCTTCAAGGTAAGTCCAACAATTATCTAACTTTATCATGGCCATTACTACACCATATACTTCAACATTGTATCTATATTACTTTTAAATACCTCCAGGGATGGTGATTCAATTGCTTCCCTAGGAAGCCTGTTTCAGTCTTTGAGAACTTTTTTTTTTTTTATGTCCAACCTAAACCTCCCCTGGCCATTTCCTCTTCTCTTATCAGTTGTGACTTTTGAGAAGGACCAGGATGTTCTACAGAAACAAATCCAAGAACAGGTGAATATTGTTACTGGGGAAGGGGTACTGTGGGATATTGCTGGATGAAGATGATCAGAGGGCTGGAGCATCTCTCCTGTGAAGACAGGATGGGAAAATTTAGGTTGTTCAGCCTGCAGAAGAGAAGACACCAGAGAGACTTTAATGCTGCATTTCAGTATCTGAACGGAACCTAAAGGAAAGCTGGAGTGGAGCTCTTTAGAAGGGCATGAGGTAATAGGATGAGGATAAATGGTTTTAGAGCAGGCTAGGTGCAGGTTGAAGATAAGGAGGAAGTTCTTCACAATGAGCCTAGTGAAATACTACAACAGGTTTCTCAAGGAGTGGTGGAGGCCCCATCCCTGGATACGTTGAAGGTCAAACTTGATGGGGCCCTGAGCAGCCTGATTTGGTTGTAGATGTCCCTGCTCACTGCATGGCGCTTGGACAAGAGGACATTTGAGGGTTCCTTCCAACCTGATGCCTTCTGTGACTCATGCTCTAAAAAACTTTGATATGCATTTGGCAGGTAAACCAGAAAATGTAAAAAACCCAAAGATGCCACATACAAAAATGACACTTGTGTCACTGACAGAAACATTCCAAATTACGCAGGCTGAATAAAGTATAAAATCTAGCAAATTGTTCTTGAAGATGTGGTTGTGAACAAGTTTTAGCAGCAACAAAGATTTTAGTGATTTTCTGCCTGAGAAGCAAAAGCAGTGGTGGAGCTCTGTGGCCAGTATTATTCATGGTGAAAGCAAAATAAAAATCAGTGTAGCTGCTAACATGATGTTAGTGAATGTTGGTCCTTGTGTCTGAAGGAGTCAGCAGATATTACCACAAATACACCATTGATTATGCAACCCAAGGAACCCAATTGCAGAACAGGGGGGTTAGAAATTGGAAAAAGCTGATCCCTACTCACAAATAGGCCCCCCTCTGGCATACAGGAAATGGTGCTTAATCTTCTCCTAGCAGGTTCCCATCCTTCCACCTTGTAACGTCTATCCTTGGGGGTCCACCATGCTCAGTAATGGAATGCAAAGCCTTGCATAATATGTGGACAACTCTACCTTAAAATGCAATTTCTCCTGGCTTCACTGTTGCCAGGCTTTTGAGAACAACTACCCAATAATAGCCTGGATCTGCTGCCCTGGGTCAAATCCCTTCACTGCCCAAGGCAGGGAAGAAGTGGTCACATCTCACAGGACAGGATGGCAAATGTTTCACCTGCTGGGGACATCTCATGTGCCGTTGCCTTCTGACACATGGACAAGAGAGTTCACCAGTCTCCATTGCTCCACGGAAAAAAGGAGCTATCAAATTAAAAAACAAAACAAAAGGGGAGGGGAGAAGAAACACCTCTGTTATGAACAGGCTGCCAGGGTTCAACTGCCAAATGATTAAAAACCAGAACACACATACTTGATTGGAAAAGACCCTCAACATCATCTAGTCCAAACTTCAGTCCAGCACTACAAGGTCAACACTAAACCATGTCCCTAAGCTCCAGGTCCATACACTGTTTCAGCACCTTGAGAGTTGGTGACTGCACCACTACCCTGGGATGACCATTCCAGTGTTTGATAACCCTTCCAGTGAAGAAGAATTGCCTAAACCTCCCCTGGAACAGCCTAAAATCATTTTCTCTAGTCCTGTTGCTTGCCACCAGGGAGAAGAGGCTGTATCTCTCCTCACTCCAACCTACTTTCAGGTGCTCTAGGTCCTTCATGAGCCTTGTTGCCCTTCTCTGGAGATGCTCCAGCACCTCAATATCCTTCCTGTAGTGGAGTTTCAAACTGAATGACCTTTGAAGTCCTTTCCAACCCAAACCATTCTGTGATTCTATGATCACCAAGCCAAACCAATCCTAAACTAAACAAACCAATTCAAAAATAGATTAAGCTGAGCAAATAAGCCACTGAAGAAACAGTGATTTACTCCAAATATTTCCACTGACTGGCCTTTCCAGTACACTTTAAATAAATGCAATTTTAAGACAGAGAATCAGATGTTTGTCTAAGTTGTTTTTTCTGTTGTTGTTTTTTTAAGATAATCAATGCCACTAGTTTATAGTAAAATAAATTTCCAAACATCCCTAGTTTAATGTTTTGAAGAAGGGATAATTAATAAACAGAGCTTGCCAGCTGTAGGAACAAATAATCCAAGAGCTGGAATTGTAAATTGTCCAAAACCAGAATGCATTCTTCAGCCAGGCTTGTAACTGATGCCAGCTATTCAAAGCTGCCTACCACTTCTTTCCCACATGATGTTTTTGGCATTTCAGATCTATATTGGCTTTAGAATCTTGACGAGTAAGTGCTGCCTGACACTGACTGATAGGGCAGCAGTTACCCCAGTCTTTTGCTATTATTCCACTTATATAGACAAGAATGGTATATATAGACAAGAATGGTATTTATAGACAAGCCTGGAGAAGAGGTGGCTCAGGGGTGACCTCGTTGCTGTCTACAACTACCTGAAAGGAGGCTGTAGGCAGATGGGGATCAGTCTCTTCTCCCAGGCAACCAGCAACAGAATGAGGAGACACAGTCTCAAGTTGTCCCAGGGGAGGTATAGGCTGGACATAAGGAGGAAAGTGTCCACTCTTCACAGAGAGAGTAACTGGCATTGGAATGGGCTGTCCAGGGAGGTAATGGAGCCATCATCCCTGGGGGTGTTCAAGAAAAGACTTAGTGCCATGGTCTAATTGATGGGATAGGGCTGGGTGATAGGTTGGACTGGATGATCCTGGAGGTCTTTTCCAACCTGGTTGATTCTACGATTCTATGGTTTTATGATTGTATAGCTTGTAATAGGAGTCCCACCAGTTAGATGAGTAAAGCCCATACATCAACCTACCTGCTGAGGACAGGAAGTGTTGTGGACAAAAAATTATCCATGGTACAGCAACATGTCAAGATGATGGATCCTGGGGTGCATTAAGAAGAGTTTGGCCAGAAGGTCAAAGGAAGTTCCTCTTCCCCTCTACTCTGTCCTGATGAGGCCTCACCTCAAGTATTGTGTCCAGTTCTAGGCTCTGCAGTTCAAGAGAGAGAGGGAGATACCGGAGAGAGTGTAAAGGAGGTTAAGAGGACAACAAAGAGACTGGAATATCTGCCTGGTAAGGAAAGGCTAAGAGACCTGAGGCTGTTTAGCCTGGAGAAGAGAAGGCTGAGAGGGGATCTGTTCAATGTTTACAAATAGCTGAGGGTGGGGGACAGTCTCTTTTCATCTTGCAGACAACACAAAGCTGTTGCAAATCTGTGTTGCTGACAAAGACTGCCATAACTATGAAAACACACAGATAAAGACATTGGGAGACATTAGGTTACGGTTGGACTTGATGACCTTATGGCCTTTTCCAGTCAGGTGTTTCTATGATTCTATGACTGTTAAAGCCAGTTGCAAGATCCCCAAACATTGTTACTCCAAATGCCAAATCTTTCCTTACAGAAAATATTCCAGCTGCCTCACTTGAAAATGAATTGTTTCCTGTCACTAAGCAAAGCTGTTGTATACCAAACATACACCCTCCCAAAAAAACCCAAACAAACATCCAAACAAAACAACAAAAAGCTAGGCCAAATAAAATCTGCTGCCTCTCATTAGATCAAAGGTTGGCAGCAGAGATAAACCATCACACAAAACAACATTTATTCAGAGGAGCAATTGCCTACGGAGTCATTTGTCACTTTTAATAATCCTACAGTTGGAAAATGATGATAATGGAAATCAAGTTACCCTAATGGCAATAAAATATTTGTAAACTAAACTTGTTCATTCTCACTATAAAAAACAAAACAAAACATTGAAATAGTTTAACTGCAGAGAATAAAATTGAAATAGGTCTGTAATTACATAGATTTTCAGCATCTTGATGAAAAGAACTAACTGCTGATGGTTCCCATATTTTCAGCAACTTACCTTGCAAAACAAAGAATTAGAAGTATATGCCAGATGTACAGAAAAGAGGCCTGCAGCAACATTTCAGACATGATGCATACATTTCTTCCTCTTTCTTCTTATCAGGAGCAAGTCAACTGTCACATCTCAGTGACTGAGTGAGTCTATAAGCTGGGGACACTTCACTGAGCCATCAGAAGGGACAGAGCAGAATTAATGAAGTTGGTAGATTTCAAAGGGGCCTTCAACTTAAGTCTCATGAGGAGCTGGGTTCAAGGAACTAGGATTGTTTAGTCATCAAAAGAGGAGGGTGAGGGGAAAGCTCATGTCCCTCTACAAATACCATGCAATAAAGTGACAGGATAAGAGGTCAGGGGAGGTTCAGATTGAGTATTAGGAAAAAGTTCTTCTCAGAAAGGGTTCTCAAGCATTGGAACAGGCTGCCCAGATAGGTGGTGGAGTCACTATACCTGGAGCTGTTTAAAAGACACATGGATGTGATGCTGAGAGACATGGTTTAGCAGTAGTAGCAGATTTGTGAGCTCCAGGTGAGCAGCTGGACTTGATGATTTCAAAAGTCTCTTCCAAAATCAGCAGTTCTATGGTTCCATTAGCAAAGCCAGTGTCTCAGCTGGGGTTGTGTGCAGCAGAGCCTGACTGCTGGGCTTCGCTGTAGCATTGCTGGAACATGCACTCTGAAGCTAGGGCATGCAATTGCTCTTTCTCTGTTCTGACTGAGAATCCAGAGACAAGAATGCTTAAAGAGGGGTCTTCCTGGAAATGAAGGGATTTTAAGTTTTTGGTTGAACCTAAATACAAAATACATTTCTTCTCAAGGTTGTGTGCTTTGAGATCATCAAGTCTTACCACTTGCCTTGAGTTTGCAATCCCTCCACTACTGCTAAGCCACTACAACTAAACCACATCCCTCAGAACCACGTCTTTCATCGTACAGGTAAAGCAGCCCATTGAGGAAGCATTCAGATGGTCTGGGCTGCATCAAGAGCAGTGTGGCCAGCAGGGCAAGGGAGGGGATTCTACCCCTTTACTCTGCTCTCCTCGGACCCCACCTGGAGTACTGTGTGCAGTTCTGGAGCCCTCAGCACAGGAAGGACATGGAAGTGTTAAGAGCGGATCCAGAGGAGGGCCACAAAGATGATCAGAGGGCTGGAGCAGCTCTCCTATGAGGACAGGCTGAGAGAGTTGAGGTTCTTCAGCGTGGAGAAGAGAAGGCTTCCAGGAAACCTGAGAGTAGCCTTCCAGTATCTGAAGGGGGTCTACAGGAAGGCTGGGGAGGGACTTTTGACAAGGTCTTGCAATGACAGGACAAGGGGCAATGGGTTTAAACTGGCAGAGGGAAGATTTAGACTGGATGTTAGAAGGAAGTTCTTTCCAGTGAGGGTGGTGAGACACTGGAACAGGTTGCCCAGGGAGGTTGTGGATGCTCCCTCCCTGGAGGTGTTCAAGGTCAGGTTGGAGGAGGCTTTGAGTGAGCTGTACTAGTGGGAGGTGTCCCTGCCTATGGCAGGGGGTTGGAATTAGATGATCCTTGATGTCCCTTCCAACCTTACCATTCTATGATTCTATATTGTCCCTTGAAAGGACAGCTCTTTGCAGGTGAAACTTTCTTATAAGCATCTGTCAGCTGCAGCAAATAGGACACAGTAAGTAAGCATGCTATCTGGTCCACTTAAATTTTGTTTTTCCAGCTAAAACTGTCTGGTTTTACACCATCTTAAAATGTCACCATGCAACATCTGAAAGACATGTAATTGTATTTGACTTTGCTTGTTTTGGTGGTCCTTTTCTTTTTTTCTTTTTTTCTTTCTTGTTTGTTTTTTGGTTTGGTTTGGTTTTGTTATTTTTTCTGTAACTGAAAAGAAATCATAGAGCCATCTGGAGTGAAAAGTGATATATTAGCTCAGCCAACTCATAATCCTGATTCATCTCAAAAAAAGATTAAATTCCTTGATAAATTTTGTTGGGAAAAAAAAAAATCACATGCTCTGGAATAGAATTGACATGGATTTTAAACTGTAGCAGGGTAGATTTAGGTGGGACATAAGAAGGAAGCTATTCACAACGAGGTGTGCTGGTTTGAGGCTAATTGGAATATTTTAATAGAGAAAATTATATTGTAGGCTGTGAAAAGGAAACACTGGTGATGTCTACTTCACCCATAGGCTTGCTGAGCTGTTTAAAAGAAGTCAAAACATAGATAAGTCAGTCTCTGGGGCACAGTGTCTTAGTCTAGCAGCTTCTGTTTTTTTCTCCTCTCTGCTGAGTAATCTCACTAACCGCTTTTCTTCTAAGCCCCCTGGCCAATCCTCCAAACTCACCTTGCACGTAAGACAAACCTTGGGGTAAGGTACACGGGTGGGGAGAAGGTGGAAGGGTGGTTGGGAGCCCCTCCTGGGGTCTCTGATTTCTGGGAGGGGAGTTGTGTTTCTGTATTCCCTTTAATTCGTCTGTTTCTGTAACTGTTCCTGTCTATAGTGTATGTATCTGCTTGTACATTGTGCTGAGTTGTAAATAGAGCTTCAGTCCTTAACTTCCAGTTGGTTGAGTTCTAGTCTGGATCATTTTACAAAATGTAGGGGGGCAAGGAACTCCCAAACCATCACATGAGGGTAGTAAAATGTCTATGCAGGGGTTTAGAACTAGATGATCCTTGAGGTCCCTTTCAACCTTACGATTCTGTGATTCTATTTGAAATACTGGAACAAAAGGTTTCCCAGAGATGTTGTTGCGGCCCTGTCCCTGGAGACATTCAGGGTCAATTTTGATGGATTCCTGAGCAACCTAATCTAGCTGGAGATGTCCCTTCTCACTGCAGGGGGCTGAACAAGATGACTTTTGAGGGTCCCTTCCAACCTGATGCATTCTATGAATTTTTCAAGATACGTACAGATGCAAAATCCACCCAAGCAATCATATCCAAATCTAACATACAATTAACCACTCACAAGCGCCAACAACATTGTGCATCCTGTTTGATTTCTTTGTGCAAAATTTATTCACATCCTCAAAAATCCTAAATGATGTGGTAAAATCAATTTCTCCCAAGTCACATCAGAGAAAAATTGGTTAATAATATGCTAAACATCAATTTCAATCTCTCACCCAATGCATGAATTCAGGATCCTGAGGTTCAAAGAGTTAGAGAACGGCTTTGGTTAGAAGTGACCTCAAAGATCACCTAGCTTCAACCTCCCTACCAAGGCCAGAGACACCTCCCGCTAGACCAGGTTGTTCAAAGCCTCATCCAGCCTAGTCTTCAACACCTCTAGGGGTGAGGCATCCACAGCTTCTCTGGGCAACTCATTCTGGTGTTTCACCACCCTCATAGTAAAGAATTTCTTCCTAATGCTCAATCTAAACCTACCCTATTCTAATTTCAGACCTTGTCCTATCATCGAATGTACTACTCGCCAATGCAGTGAATCACCTCTGACCACTCACTGTAGCTTGTGTTATATACTCACTTTTAGTCCAAGAGTCATAACTTGGACATGGAGAGAAAAAGAAAAAAAAAAACTGTCACTAGTAGTAGAAGACACAATCTATTACCACTGAAAACAGTACATCCTGATTTTGTCATGGGACTGCCTGAAGCAATGAAGCTCAGATGGGTAGATGTGGGCTACAGCCCACTGATTCTTAACCTACTGGTGCTCACAACGCACATGGTGCTGCCAGGGCCACCCTAAGCCAACAGAAAAACACTGATTCATTTCAGAGGCATTGGCTCAGTCCCAGAGTTTCTCAGCACTGATGTTGGAGGCTTAGTGAATCAGAACATGCCAGGGAAGTGTCTGCCATCCGTCAAGAAACAAAATATATGGAATCCAAAACTAAATTACAGTCCAAGAGATTAATTTAGAAGAATGCATTTTAAAAGAAGATAAATATATATATATGTATGTGTGTGTCTTTATATATATATTTATATATATATATATATATATATATCAGACACAGAACATTGTCATAAACACACCTCAAGCCTGGTGTCAATACCATATCTTAGGATGAAGGGCTACTGTGATGTATGGTTTGTTTTCCTCTTCTGAAGAGTCAGAAGACCTATGTTCAGTGTTTATCAGTTTGCTTCTTTGCAGTCCTTCAAATAGTATACATATCAAAGAGAAGGCTGAATGAAGTGCTTCACAGAGCCTGCTTTCCAGCCATAACTGAAATGAGTTTTGTACATGAGTGGAATCATTTACTGCTTATTTAACTCTGCAAGTGCTCTGGAAGACCTCTTGTAACACTGACTTTGTTTTTCTCTGCCTGGCTGCTGCTTTGACTGCCTCAAGTAGCTTCCCTCTGCACATTCATAAAAGGGACATGCTCTGCTGTGACTCTGTGTGATTTAGTGATGGTGGATGAAAGTCACTGTTCTTTACAATTATCTAAAAGGGGGTTGGAGTAAGGTGGGGTTGGCCTTTTCTCTCTACCATCAAGTGACAGTATGAGAGGAAATGTCCTGAAATTGTGCCAGGGGAGGGTTACATTGGAGATTTGGAAACATTTCTTTACTGAAAACATGACCAGGCATTGGAATAAGTTGCCCAGGAAGATGTGTTCAAGAAACATGTGGACATGGCACTTCCAGGCATGGTTTAATGATCATGATGGTGTTAGGTTGACGCTCAGACTCAACAATGATAAAGATAACAGCTCTATGACCCTGTGATTCCAAGTCCTGAACTGCTGAAAGTCAGGCAAGAAACTCAAAGTCCTAACCATATTCAGAAATGGCTTTCAAAGATGCAGTTAGGTCTATAAGAACTAAACCTGCAGTTGACATAAATCATAGAATCATAGAATGGTAAGGTTGGAAGGGACCTCAAGGATCATCTAGTTCCAACCCCCTGCCATAGGCAGGGACACCTCCCACTAGTACAGGTCACTCAAGGCCTCATCCAATCTGGCCTTGAACACATCCAGGGAGGGAGCATCCACAACCTCCCTGGGCAACCTGTTCCAGTGCCTCACCACCCTCACTGTAAAGAACTTCCTCCTAACATCCAGTCTAAATCTCCCCTCTGCCAGTTTAAGCCCATTGCCGCTTGTTCTGTCGTTGCAGGACCTTGTAAATCCTTGTAAATAAAAGGCAATGCCAGTCATGCACTGTAATTGAGGGGTCTTAAAGTGGTGCTGTGCCTCAGATTTAGATATCTGGACAACTATGACATTAATCTTGAACTCTTGGGGCTACCTGTGTCTTTTCATTATGTGGCTAACCAAATCCTGAATGACACTCTGCATAGTCAAGCTACTGACTCTAGACACTCTGCTGTAGTCAAGCCTACAGATTTTTGCTTTGGATGTGGAATTGAGTAGATTAGGTTGAGTTAATTTGAGGTGTGAACTAAAATGTTCTGGATGTACTCCCTTGAGGGATTTAAGACACATAGATGTGGTGCTGAGGGATGGTTTATTGGTGACCTGACAGTGCTGGGTTAAAGGTTGGATTTAGTGAGTTTGGAGATCTCTTCCCACAGCCCCAAAAGCCAACTGTATCCTGGGCTGCATCAAAAGAAGTGTGGCCAGCAAGCCAAGGGAGCTAATTCTGCCCCTTTGCTCTGCTCTCATGAGACTCCACATGGAGTACTGTTTTGAGTTCCCAACACAAGAAGGACATGAGTCTGTTGGAGAGGGTCTGGAGGAAGATCACAAAGGTGATCAGAGCTCTGGAGCACCTCCCCTATGGGGACAGAATGAGGGAGTTTGTTCTGCTTACCCTGGAGAAGAGAAGACTCCAGGGAGCCCATATAGTGGCCTTCCAATACCTGAAGGAGACTATGGGAAAGTTGGAGAGGGACTCTTCATAAGGTCATGTGGTGATAGGACAAGGGACAACGGTTTGAAACTAGAGCAGGGTAGATTTAGATGAGATACTATGTCAGTAGTAAGACAATGGAACAGGTTGCCCAGAGAAGCTGTGGATGCCTCAACCCTGGAAGTGTTGAACACCAGTCTGGATAAGGCTTTGATCAACTTGATCTAGTGGGAGGTGTTCCTGCCCATGGTGGGGGTGAGGGGTGGGGTGTGTTGGAACTATTAAGGTCCCTTCCAACTCAAGCCATTCTATGATTCTGTGATTCAAACAAAAATGATTCTCTAATTCTGGGGTTTACACCCATTAAGCAAGCACTGTCAACACAGCACTGCACAACAGACTTCTCAGTCTGCAAACATCCCCACCAGCCTCGTGCTATCAAGTAGGGCTTGCTGAAAGCAGCTCCTACACACAACACTCAGTCAACACTCAGTGCTGCCCTAAGATGTTGAAGCACATTCATCACTGCCCTCAACAGTGTGCAGAGCATTGTCTCCTGAGCAGTGTACCAAATATGAACATGGACACAGAGATTTTTGTCTTTTCCTTCTCTTTAGGCTGGACTCTGAGACCTGTCACACCACCACTTTTAGAGCTCAAGGGCTGCAAGCTTTTAAATTACACTCTTGGTAACCATGGTGAAATGTGTGGTCCGATTTCTTATGAATAAAGCCCCTTCCAAACATCTTCTAATGTGACTACCCATGTGACTACACTTATTATTTGAATTCCTTTTCCTCCCTGCTCTCAGCTCCGATGCATCACAGCCACATGGAAAGAAAAAATTAAAAAACAGTATTGCTCAGGGCCATGTTGTGTAAAACTGCAGGCAGTTCAAGGAGGTCAGTCCATACAAAGCATTCTCAGACATTCTTAGCTAAAATAGTCACTTTTCTGTTCGTGTTCATTCTCAGGAATCTAGATTGATTTTTTTTTTAAACATCTTTGTGTTCATTACAACTCTCAAATGTAGGGTTTGCACTTGACTTACGTTTTCTATTTACAGGTCAAGCACTCAGCTCTACCAGCTTCACCACCAAGCTCTTACAGGCACTCTGTGATTTCCCTTTTATTCTCCCTCATTTCCCCTATTAGCATTCTGCTAATTAAACACCCAAAGTGTCTTTACTGTCTTCAGGGAAAAAAATACATTCCTGCTTAACCCTTGATTTATACATGTACCTCTGCAGGCTGTTTCCATGAGATTAGAGTTTGCAGAGGAGTTTTGTCCTTGCTTTGCAGGTATCATTTGGAGGAAATGTTGCACTAGACCATCAGACTTGCTGCCTGCCATCTACACAGGAGTTTTGCCTGGCAGTTTGACTGCTGAGATAATTAACAGTCTTTAGCAACCATGACTCCCTGGCTGTGCACTTCAAAGAAAGCAGCAGTTTTATATTTTCCTGTGACTTGAAATGGAAGATGGTTATTATAATATCATGTGATTTGGAAGGAGAAGGAGGGGAGGGGATGTCCAGGAATCATTAATTGAAGCTGACTGGAGAGGCTTTACCAAATTTACCTTGAGTCAAGCTTTCACAGAATCATAGAATGGTTTGGATTGGAAGGGACCTTGAATATCTAGTTTCTACCTCCCTGTCATGGATAGGGACACCTTCCGCTAGACCTCATCGCTGAAGGCCTTGTTGAACCTGGCCTTGAACATCTCCAGGGAGAGGGCAACCTGCTGTAGCATCTCACCACCCTTACTGTAGAAGATTTCTTCATAATATTCATATAGCTCTACGATATCTGAACCAATTTAAGATCCACACAACCCATTTGATATATCTCCAAGGACTGAATAATGCCAAGATATTTACAAGGGACCTTTCACAGCAGTGTTTCTTTCAAGCCTGTGCATAACATGATACTTGACTCACCCACTTTCAGCTCATTGTTCCAGTCAGACTCAGGATATATATATGCCTGGAAGAACAAGTTGGTTCGAAGTCCTGAAAAGGCCCAGGACTGCTACTCCATCCTGCAGCTCTCTGCAAGGCAGGGTAACAGCATTTGCTTTGTTGAGCTCTGAGCAACACAGACTGGGTTTTCTCCATTCTACTTCTGTGAGGTTCTCTAGAGTAGGAAAACGCCCCATACTTATATTATTTGTTATATATTTTAGGTGTTTACATGTAGCAATGTTGCTTATTTTTATTTATACTGTGTTTAGTTTTGGAGTTTTTTTGGGTTGGTGATTTGGTTTGGGGTTTTTTTTGTTGTTGTTTGGTTGGGTTTTCTGTTTTGATTTATGGAGTTTTTCTTGTTTTGTTTTGCTTTGTTTCTTCCAAAGAGGACAACACGGCTAAAGAAGCACATGGTTCTTTATAAGACATCTGTCTATCAGCTGGTGAGCCTGAATGCAATTAAACTAAGCATGCAGACCACCTCCCAACGTAATTAAAAGCTAAAACAAAACCAAATAAGCATATATGTATCTATCAGTGCATGCCATGTAGAAGTACCTAAATAGACCTCCAATGAAAATATTACAGGGCAGAAAAGTGTCTTGTTGCAAGAAGCTCTCAGTGTTGGTAAAGGAGTCTTAACTTTGAATCACGAAATCGCAGACAGACTGGTTGATGTCGGAAGGGATGTCTGGAGACAGTCTGGTCCAACTCCCTGTTCAGGCAGGGGCAAATCATGTGCATTTGTCAACTCTCACTCCCATTTCCTTCACCAGACAGAGAAACTGCTGTTCCTTATCTATTTTTCTGACCTATGTACCATTGTGCCTCGAACCAAGGATCTATCTGAAGCTCACACTTAGTTAGTTCCCAGCTTATAAAGTTTTCCATCCAACTAAAGAAGAGGAATAAAAATAAAATAACTCAATGAACACAGAATCAGGCACAGTGTCTGATTCAGAGCAATTTCAACAGCTGCAGGTTTTTTTAGACAAATGATTCCCAGCACGATTACAAATAATGAATCAAGGCAAAAATGCCACAATTTGTGAAGCATTTCGAAGAGGGGGAAAAAAAAACAAAAAAAAGTCCAAATTCATACAAATAATGCAGCCAGCCTTAGATTCAAAACATAAAAATCCATGTTTGTGACCACAGCAGCCATTTTATACGATGTCATGCATTCAAAAAGCCAACAGAGTAAAGCTCTCAAATGAATTGGAGAAAAAAACCCCAAGAATTATATTTGGAGAGAGTTACAGATAGAAATTACAAAGCAGATACAGAATCGATAAGCGAACCCCCTGAATTTTCCCCCAACCCAAAACTAAATCTACAATCCCCAGTGCTCCAATCCTCCCCCGCCCATGCCTCTGCCATCCTCCAGAAGCCTGAGCACAGCCTCTGGAGGCCCCAAACAAGGCCTATCCTTACATGTTTGTCCTGATAACACAGCTCCTGCCTGGCACAAAGCTGGAGGGGGAGGAGAGGAGAACAAGTTGCTTTGCCATGAGTTTATGAAGAGATAGCAGAATTGTGGGATTGAATAACAATCTTCCAGTCCCCAGAGGACTCTTTTTAACCTTATAGTTCCCAACCTGGGACATACGACTTGTATAAGATTCAGTATCCAAGATTTGCTTACCATTTAATGTGTTCCACAGAGATTTCTCCATCTGTAAGCCTTTTGCTCCTTATGTTCCCAGTGCATTTGAAATAATCTAGAATATGCTTTCCTCCAGGACATTAAAAAAAAAGAAAAGAAAAAACCAAAAACATCATTACTTCATCTGTTTACTGTGAAACCCAAAGGAAATATTTCAAATGTATCATTTACTAAAGAAAAAATNCTGTGGTTTTAAGATCAGTGTTCAGGTGATAAAAAAAAAAAAAATTTAAAAAAAAAAAAAAAAGAAAGAAAGAAGAAAAATATGAAGCATATTATGCTTGTGGAAATAAACTTTCAGCTCTTTTCTCAGATGGATTCATCAAAGACATATCAAGAGGCCTTGGGAGGAGTTATAGGACTTTGTTGGTTTATACTATTAAAAGTCAATTTTTTCTGTGTTTGCATTTGATTTAATATAGCCTTTAGGAATCTTGGTGCACAATTTTAACTCTCTGGAGAAAGCATGGCCATTTAAATAATCTAAAGAGCACTAATATGTTTCCTTCATCTTATCTGCTTTTTTATTGTTCATAAGAATTCAAATAAAATGGGAGGGGAAAAAAATCTCAGTCTTTATGGCACTGGATATTATCTGAAAAGCATGACTCCAAACATCAGTCTAACACTGAATCACAGAATGGTTTAGGTTGGAAGGGGCCTCAAAGATCATCTAATTGCAGCCCTCCACCATAGGCAGGGACACCACCCACTAAAACAGGTTGCTCAAGGTCTCATCCAACCTGGCCTTGAACACCTCCAGGGAGGAAGCAGCCACAACCTCCCTGAGCAACCTGTGCCAGTGTTTCACCACCCTCACTGTAAAGAACTCCTTCGTAACATCTAGCCTAAATCTCCCCTCTTCCAGTTTAAATTATAGAATGCATCAGGTTGCAAGGCACCCTAGAAAGCCATCTTGTCCAACTCCACTACAGCAGCGACATCAGGCTGCTCAGAGCTCCATCAAGTTTGACTTTGAATGTCTCCATGCTTGGGGCCTCCATCAACTCTTTGGGTAACCTATTCCCGTATCTCACAACTCTCATTGTAAAGAAGTTTCTCCAAACTCACAGTCAGGCATCAGACATTCTGGTTGAAGAAATCATATAGTGACTCTCAGAAAAGCCCCTCCTGATCTCCAAAGCAGAAGCTGGTTGAGGACTATCACACATTCTTCTCAGCTTCGTATTTGTTTCAGTTCTTCTCAGCTAACACTGTGAAGAGTTTCATTGTCTGCACACAAGTGTTTTTTAAAGTCCTGATGAACAACTCCCATTGTCTGGCAGGGAAGGTCCACTCCTCTATACTGCTGCCAGCACATACCAAGTTAAAAAGGACTGGTACTGAGCTGAACCACTTCTTCATCTCACTGACTATCCTCTTGGTTTTGAGTGAACAAAAAGGGGATCTCTGAAACGGTAACATCATTAAGATTTCTGTGTATGTGTCCTTTTTTTCCCTACCAGAAGAACCCAGATACTTCAAACTCTTTAAGAAAAGAGACAGTAAAAAGGTGAATGACAAAAGCTTGAGCAAAGGGTCAGTGACAGGTCCCTGGGACTGATTACCTCTAGAAATCCAGGCAGCAGGGGGTGCAAAGTGTCAAAGGCTGCTCAATCACCTCTGCTGAGTATTTAATCACCAATGAGTCTGATCAGTGGAGAACATATGGTGAGGAACTAGGAGAGGTCACCAAGCAGGAACTACAAAGTGAATCATGCTGCTTTTCACAGAAGGCAAGGAAAAAACATCCCCCAAACCTTGCAGCCTACAGAAACTGATGGTAAAGGAGATGGGGAAAATAAAGAGTTAGTAAAACTCAAAGTAAGGGAGGTAAAGAAATAAAAATGGCAAAGAAAAGGTCTAAAGATTTTTTCCAATCTGTGAGAGCTCATTGATTTTAAAGAATGGCTTCTTGCAGAAGTTGTTTCCCCTGATGCTACCTAGTCACTGCTGTAGGTAAGAAGGGATAGGTCATGGGCCACCATCTGGCTCTGAGAAAGAAGGAAATGGCACAGAAAATGTCAATTAAAAAAGATGCAAATGCCTTTTCAAAGAAGTGGGTAGGACAGATGGGAGACACCTCACTAAAGCACAGGATGTGTATTCATAAAATCAAAGAACCATAGAATTATTTGGGCTGAAAGGGACCTTAAAGATCATCTAGTTCCAACCCCCCTGCATGGGCAGGACACCTTCCAGCTTTCCTGTCCAGCCTGGCCTTGAACAGCTCCAGGGAGGGAGTATCTACAACCTCCCTGCATAGTTTCTTCCAGTATCTCACCACTGTCACTGTACCCTAATATTCAGTATAAATCTCACCTCCTCCATCTTCAATCCATTCCCCCTCATCCTATCACTACAAATCCTTGTAAAAGGTTCCTCCCCATATTTTTTTGTAGGTCTGTTTCAGGTACTGGTTCACTGACAGGGAGACATAGTTTCACCTGGGTGAACAGCCTTGACTCTCTGGGAGTCATGTTTGGAGTTGACTAGGAGTGCTGCAAAAATTATCTCCCCTGCCAGCTCCTTGGTATATAGCCAAGACACACTGGGAGAAGGGAAAGGTTGCCCATGCTTCAGCAATCTCAGTGGAAATTCATTTCACACTTTAGCTCCACACTTTAACTGGTTTAAAGGACCAGCATTGTAGATGCATGTTTTCCACCTTGTCTACACAGATTTGCAGAATGGTAGAGGTTGGAAGGGACCTTTGGAGATAGAAACATAGAATGGTAAGGTTGGAAGGGACCTCAAGGATCATCTAGTTCCAAACCCCTGCCATAGACAGGGACACCTCCCACTAGTACAGCTCACTCAAGGCCTCCTCCAACCTGACCTTGAACACCTCCAGGGAGGGAGCAGCCACAACCTCCCTGGGCAACCTGTTCCAGTGCCTCACCACCCTCACTGTAAAGAACTTCCTCCTAACATCCAGTCTAAATCTTCCCTCTACCAGTTTAAACCCATTGCCCCTTGTCCTGGCATTGCAAGACCTTGTCAATAGTCATGCAGTCCAACCTCACACTGAAGCAGGATCACCTAGGGTAGGCCACACAGGAACGTGTCCAGATGGGTTTAAAAAGTCTCCGAAGGAGATTCTACCACCTCTCTAGGAAGCCTTCTCCAGGGCTCCAGTACCCTCAGAGGAAAGAAATTTTTCCTCAAGTGGAGGCGGATGGGACCTGTGTTCCAGTCATAATGGAGGGGTATTAGTGGATGTGAGATAGGATTTTTTTCAAAATTAATATTGTTTATTAATTTTGATATTCAGGATTCTCACTGTCCACCCAGTAATTTTGAATAATAATTGTTTCTGTGAAACAATCCAAAAAACATTATACAAAGGAATAACTGGACCTAGAACTGGAACTAGCAATAATACAACATTAAACTTGACTGAACTGGAAGAGAAATTCTTGTGGTCAATATACGGCTTATGCCCACCAGTTGGACTCAAGAGGCTCCTTTCTGTTTAAGACAGAAGGTTAGGATTCAATTAGATTCAGTTACAGATTTTGCTAAAGATTTGCTAAAGAGGCTTTGAATATTTACTCACAAAATTAGCTCCCGACTTGCGCGGCTGACTACAGTTTCCAGACAGCACCCAAACACTTGCAGGGAAATCTGTTGATTCTTGCCAGCTGTTGAGGGGCTTCTGATCTTCCCAGGCTCTTAACAGAGGTGCTGGAACAGAAGCAGGCAATCTCTGACCTAGTCCTGGTTCCTCTTGGCTCCAGACTCAGCAGGAAGGCTTGCAGAAGGGCAGGTAGGATGTCTTGCAGATGTGAAGTTTTAGCATGGTGTCACGCTGGCTAAGCAAAGCCTATTCCTGGTAAACTCAAAGCAATTTGCAGGCAGACAAACCTAAATCATTAGGGTTTGTTACTATGTAGCAGGGCTAGCGTATAGTTTAGCAGAGCATGGCAGGATGCAAGGAGACAGTAGCATTACCACAAGTAGAAAGCAGAAAAAGGCAGAAAGCAATGGCGGCAGCAGCAAGCACAAATACAGAGGCAGAGCACGTTGTGTTACCTGCTCATCTCTTTTTATCAATACAGCCCAGGTCTAATGGACCTTTGGATACAGATTAGCCAATCAGAATGGCAGTTAGCCAAGCTTAACCAAGTTAGGTGAAGTCAGGGTTTACTTTTAGGGTAGAACACAAGTGTATAAACATGTGTGAGTATCCTGTAGACAAGTTTGGACAGACATGGAGGCACCAGGCTCTTTTGTCTTCCTCTCCCGTGGTTGCTTCTCCCACCAGCAGAAGGAGGGAGAGCAGAAAACATGTCTGGACAAACCAGGGCATGTTCAGGCTTGTTCTGGCCCATTTTGCCCCTCCATGACACCAGTTTGTGTCCGTTGCTCCTTGTCTTGCCGCTGGGCACCAGTGAAAAGAGATTGTCTCCATCTTCTTGATATCCACTCCTAAGGTATTTGTAAACATGGACCAGATTTCTTCTCAATCTTCTCTTCTAAACTAAACAGGCCCAGGTATCTCAACCTTTCTTCATAAGACAGATGTTCCAGTCCATTCATCATCCTCACAGCCTCTGTTGCACTCTCTTTAGTATTTCCCTGTCCCTTTTGAAGTGAGTAGCCCAGAACTGGATACAATACTCCAGACGTGGACACATCAGGGCAAAGTCTATCATGATCTTTCTCATGATGTGTGGCAAATTCAGAAACAAATGCCCTATACAATAAGACAGACAGTTACTTACCTCTGGTTTTCTCTTACATCACCAAGTTTAAGCAAACTCCCTGATATGTAAAAGTACCCAGTGATTGGCTGGTTGTTTATCAACACAGCATTTAGGCAGCACTGTTGGTTTCTCCCAGTTACAAGCTCTACATCTGTTTCCCAGTGTTTTCACTGCTTGTTCAACTGCTAAAACTATATATTTAGGATAATGAGGTTTCTAGTGGATTTCAAATGTTGTTTAAATGCTGATTTCAGAAGTACAATTTGTAATCTCTGTTAGGTCTGCAGAGAAAAAAATTTTCCAAGAGGTTTATTTCAGCAAAAATCTATGGAGTTTTGTTGAGGCATTGCATTAGAAGGAAAAATTTGCCAGTCTTTTGACTAGATACCCATAAAGCACTGACCTAGCTAAAAGCTAACCTGCAGCACAATAAACTGACAGGCACAGAACAGCATCTCATTTAAGTTGCTGGGTGACATCCTGCAAGTCACTCCACCTTCCTCTGCTTCGGCTTCTCACCTGCTTGGAACTCAACTGACCTCAGCTCACTTTGAAATTCTCTAGTCAAATCCTTGAAACCACAGGGTCTTATTTTCATAAGAAGAAAAATAGCCCTGTGTATACACAGTGGGACCAGAGCAAGGAGTAATGTAGCAGGTTCTGCCCTGGTTCTGACACTGCCGCCTTCTGTGGCTCAGCTCATCTCTCTTTGCCTTCATTTCCTGAGTCTAGTGTGTTATCCATTGGGTTTTGTTTGGGTTTTTTTTTTGTATTGAACCCTCTGATGGCTTAGATCTAACACTTTAGCTTAGTTTCTAACTGAGACAGGACACAGAATAACCGATAAATTTATATCATCCCATCCATTTGCTGAATAGTTTATACTCGATAGCACGGATTTGCTTTTGTCCTTTTCTTCACATTTCTCTTTGCAGCTCTGCTTGCTTGCATAGCTCACTCATCTCCTTTTTGACCATGTGCTGGTTCACATATCATGTCTGGGAAGTAATGAGAAGCAAAGGTGGGAAGGAAGGATGCCAGCAGCTTCTTTGGACTGTCTAGGGCAGGAAAAGCTGAATTAGTGTACAAGGCGGTCCTCGTATTGTTGTTAAATTGTAAATATACCCTGTATATGTTTATTGCCTTTTATATCTTTTCTATTTAGTCCACCTTTGTAAATATAACATCATTTTTGCTTCTGAATTCTGAGTTTGCTTGGTAATTCACTGTGTGGGGTAAATTCCAATTTGTTGGGATGGAAATCGTACCCACTACAAGCCCTTACACACCTTCTACCAGAACACTATGCTAATTCTTGCTCTGTACCACATACAGAAGACTGTGAATCACAGAAGAGTTAAAGTTGGAAGGGATTGCTGGACATCATCATGCTCAAGCACAGCCACCTAAAGCCAGTCACCCAGCACCATGTTCAGAAGGATTCTGAATAATTCCAAGAAAGGACTTCACCCTCTCTTTGGAAAACCTGTGCCAGTGCTCATTCACCCTCACAGGTAAAACAATGAATCCTGATGTTCAGAAAGAATCTTCCATGCTTTGGTTTGTACCCAGCACCTTTCATCCTGTCACTGGGCACCACTGAAATATCCTGGTTCTGTTCTCTTTGCACTTTCCCTTCAGGTATTTGTACAATTTGATGAGATACCCCTGAGCCTCTTCTTCTTCAGCTCTCTTGGCCTTTCCTCATAGAGGAGATGCTTCAGCACATTAATCATCTTTGTGGGTCTTTCACAGTGTCACAGTATCACCAAGGTTGGAAGAGACCTCAAAGATCATCAAGTCCAACCCATCACCACAGACTTCAAGACTAGACCATGGCACCAAGTGCCATGTCCAAACCCACCTTGAACACCTCCAGGTACAGTGACTCCACCACCTCCCTGGGCAGCCCATTCCAGTAGCCAATGACTCTCTCAGTCAAGAACTTTCTCTTCACCTCCAGCCTAAACTTCCCCTGACGCAGCTTGAGACTGTGTCCTCTTGTTCTGGTGCTGGATGCCTGATGGACTTTGTTCACCAGCTCCAGCTCTCTCCTACCAGGGAGCCTCGAATGGATGAAAACCTACAAATAGCTGAAAAAAAGAAGCCATAATAATAATAAAATACAAAATAACTTCCCTTAGGGTTAGAGATTTCAGGACTCTACTGGTTCATTTACCAAGTAGAAAGTTAAGGGTGAAGCCTGATCACATTTTTTAGAGATGAAGATAAAGAGAATACGTTATTAAAGTGCTTATCAGTTCATCAGACGAAAGTGTAACAAGACCAAATGATCCAATTTTAGAGGAAACAGAAGAGACATTAAATGCAGTGCAATTATTTGTTTAACAATGGCAGCAATTAGCTGCTGGAAAATTTACCAAGTGTTCTGCTTGATTCTCTGTAGCAGATGATTAAATCAAGACCAGATTTTTTGGCTTTGAAGTCTTGTTCCAGTTCATATAGAAAAGTCCTAGGGCCTGTGTCATGCTGTAAGTCAGATAAAATGATCGCAGTGTTCCTTCTGGTTCTCTCATATACTTCTTTTTTTATGAGATGACATTCACTGTTCAAGTCATAGAATCATAGAATGGTAAGGTTGGAAGGGACCTCAAGGATCATCTAGTTCCAACCCCCTGCCATAGGCAGGGACACCTCCCACTAGTACAGGTTAGGAAATGGTTAGGAAATTAACATTGCTAAATACCAGAATGTCTACATTTAGCCCATACCTGGGGCTGGACCACAGCAGTTGCTCTATCACCTGATGACACTTCCCCAGCAGAGCAGGGAAAATGAGAAAAGGAGAGAAGACTCATGGGTTGAAATGAAAATAGACTTAATGAAACAGTGAAATCAGCACCAATGCCACTACAAATTACAGAAAGTTATACACAGCCCAGAAAATGTACAGTGCTCACAACAAACAGCAAAGCAGCCCTCAGAAGCAGGAGTCCACTCCCACCTCAGCAAATGTCCCTCTTTACTGACTGACATTTATGGTCTGGGATACAACTGTGAGTGACCTTGTGTCAGCTGTCCTGGCCAACTCCCAGTTGCTAATAGCCTGCAAACTATGGTTGGTCTGTGAATATGTCCCAGCAAAACCAGGACAGGGAAAATTTGGACTCAATGACCTTTGAAGTTTTTGACAACCAAAACAATTCTAAGATTCTATAAAACTAAAATTCATCAGTGCTTATATTAGAAAAAAAAAAATCTGTCTTGAAAGAGTAGTCAGGCACTGGAACAGGTTGCCCAGGGAGGTGGTGGAGTCACCACCCCTAGAGGTGAAATGTGTGGACATGGCACTATGGGATATGGATTAATGGCCATGGTGGTGTTAGACTGATGGTTGGACTTGGAGGTCCACGATCCTGGAAGTCTTTTCCAAGCACAACTGTTCTATGATTCTATGCCTTGAGTTAGTCTCTGCCTCAGTCTCAGCACGAAACTCTGAACACAAAATCATTGCTGTACCTGTCTCTCAAACAATTCAGAAATTAGAAGAATTTGGTAGCTTAAATGACAGTTTGGTGTATCCAGCCTATCTCAGTCACAGGCTAATCAGCCAAACACAGGCTGATAAAATCTCTGCACTGCTGACCATCATCAAGTATGGCAGCCAGATTTGATTATAAGAAATTGAAACACAAAGTCATACAGTAGTTTGGCTTGCAAGAGGCCTTCAAGATCATCTAGTTTCATGCCCCCCACCACGAGCAGGGATACCTTCCCACAGACCAAGTTGCTCAAGGTCCTGTCCAACGTGGCCTTGAGCACCTCCAGGGAGGGGGCATTCACAACCTTCCTCGGCAACCTGTTCCAGTGTCTTACCACACTCATTGTAAAGAATTTCTTTCAAATATCCACTCTAACTCTACCCTCTTCCAGCTTCACTGCATCACCCTCACCCCACCATTACAAGCTCTTTTTAAAAGTCTCTTCCAGCTTTCTTGTAGGTCCATTTTGAAAAGAAAAATGTTATGGGGTTCTTTATTCTAGCACAACTGCTCAGAGTTTGCATTTACCCTGGAGAGGATTCCTTTTTAAAAAAAAAAAATCTCAGAATATAGCTAGAAGCTGGAATAAATTGACTAGCAGAGGTCAAGTTGCTGCAGCAATGATGTGTTTGGCTTTTAGAGACAGTCTACCAGATGTACCAAGCAAGAGCAAACTTTTCTGAAATAACCTTGATAATAGGTTTCTGAGGGAGACATCCCCTTGAAAGCAAAGTGTTCTGATGCCTTTTACCAAGGTACACAGCTAAAGGACAGGAAGGCATAAGAAAAGAAAATACAACATATGTTAATTATCTGCAATTCAATCACTTTTCTGTATAGCTAGGAAATGAATAATTTTGTGTAACGTTCAACACAAGGCTGTGACTCTTTTTAGACAGTCCTTGAACTAAAGAAAGCAGCATGCTGTTTGTCATTCTGTTTTGGTACTTATGAGAGAGAAAATAAGCTTTAGGAAAGTTCATATCCAATTTTCAGACTTGGTTGCTATCATGAGATGAAGGAGTCTGAAGAATTTCCCTACTGATGGGTCGTCCTTTGTAACTTCATGTAATTTTCCAAGGCAAATCAAATGTACAGCCAAGACCCAGAAACACAGAATAACAGAATTGTTTTGGTTGGAAAACACCTCTAAGATCAAGTCCAACTGCCAAGCTAAGACCTCCATGTCCTGAAATGCCATGTCCACACTTTTCAGGTGTAGCACTGTGGGAAGGTTTGCATGCCTGGTTATTGTGGATGGAGACCTGCTCATCTTGAATATGCCACCTCCCACGCTAATGCCAAAATAAGCAGTTTCAGAGAGGATATGGATTTATTTTACAGACATGGAGTAAAATGTTCCTAGAGTCACGGGCAATCCCACATACAAAGCCTGTGTCTTTCCCACTGTAGCATGGCAGAAGTGAGAGCCAAACACCTACTCTTGTTTGCAACCCATCTCTGTTTACACTCACAGCTGATACAGATATGCTTCCACGGCTTTTTAGGAATCATGGCTCATGGTGGTCTCGTTGGTCAGAAGGACACCATGTAAACCCAGGAACAGACATTAAGTTGTTTATTTTGATGCCTATCACTACCACTGGGGATAGTGGCAGTAGTATAAGCAACCACTGCCAAGGACAGCTCTGACCTTGGTGGAGAAATGGCCTCTCCGTTCCTCCTGGCACCTCATTCGGGAAACCATCTGTTTGTATTGCTTCCAGAGGCACAGGATGGCAGTAAGGCAGTTACTCCCCAGGGCAAGTTTATAGAGCCCCTGGATTTTTCGTTTGGTTGGTGTCCCAGGTTGGGAACTATAAGGTTAAAAGGAGTCCTTTGGGGACTGGAAGATTGTTATTCAATCCCATAATTCTGCTATCTCTTCGTAAGCTCACGGCAAGGCCAACTTGCTCTCTTTTCCTCCCTCTCTAGCCTTGCGCCAGGCAGGAGCTCCCTTATCAGCATAAACATGTAAGGATAGGCCTTGTTTGGGTCCTCCAGAGGCTGTGCTTAGGTCTCTGGAGGATGGCAGTGGCATGGTGGGGGAGGGCTGGAGCACTGGGGATTGTAGATTTAGCTTTGGGTTGGGGGGAAATTCAGGGGGTCGCTAATTGCTTATGTATCTGCTCTGTAACTTCTATCTGTAACACTTCTCTCCAAATAAAATTCTGTTTTTTCTCCAATTCGTTTGAGAGCTTCACTCTGTCGGCTCTTTAAACCCACAACAGTTGATTGGTTTGTTTTGTTGTTTTTTGGGGGGGTTGGTGTGGGGTTTTTGTTTTCCTTAGTGAAAAAAGTAGACCTAAACTGAACCTTTTGGAAGATTAGACAGCACCTAAGTACATCAAGATAAGCGTCTCAGTAGAACTAGCTCATCCCCACCTCAGCTAAGGCTGGAATTAAGTCCCTTTGATGACAAACATCATTTTAGTTCTTTTGCTGCAGCCAAGTGACTGTAAAAGTTCTGTAACAGGGTGAGAAGATACCCTGGAATTAAAATTTAAACTGTGTTTGTTTATAGCCAAGAAAATAGTCGTATTACTTATTGTGTCCCCAAGCCCCTGCTCATCAAGCACACAGACAGCTGAAATTCCACAGTGTGAGATCATCTAGACATGAGAAACTTTTTTTAGGAGGTGAAAATTTGTCTTGAATATTTAGGAATCTGAACATCTGCAACAGATAAAATATATTCAGGTTCCCACTCTCCTGTCAGTGAATTATGAAAGCACCTAAAATCTTTAGATGAAAGTACCTAAAATCTTCAGTTGCACAGTTTCAACGTTCAAATTAACACATGTCTAAAGTGTACTTGTAGGCATTTCCATATCCCCATCATAACAGCCTGTTCATATTTTCCTTTGAGAAACTGTAAACCTATACCCTACTGAAGAGCAAAAAAAAAAATGCACTTCTTTAAAAACCCCATATACAAAAAAATTCAGGTTATTTTTAGAATAAATCAACTCCTGACAGTTATTAATGACATTACAAGGCTGAAAGCTTCTTATAGTAGAGTCTGTACTATAGAAATAGCATGATTTAGCAACACATACTTTCTTCCATACAGAAGAGTGCTGAGTTCTCTTCTTGATTCAAATGCTGATTTCAGCATCTTTTTGGTGGTGCTTTCCTTCTCTATTTTGACTGAAGATCTTGTGAAAAGGAAGACATCAGACACCAAAATGAAGCCTATGTCTAGAACTAAAAGCAGGATTAATTTTATCATACTAAAGCAACTGGCATCTTACTCACTCTTTCAGCAAATTGTTCCATGGGCCAGAATTCTATTATCTGGTCATGACTTAATTTTTGGGGGGTTTTGTTTTTAGGTAAACCATTACTGAGTTTCATGCTCTATGAGCTCAGTGCCACCCACATGAGCCAGTAGGGTCCAGCAAGAGAAGGCAGCTGTAACCTCATGTGTCATGCAGAACATGATATAGCAGCAGCTTCCTGCTCTCACACACCATCACCTGTTCTCTTCCCTCCTTAGCATCACTTGCTTTGCCTTCTCCTGCTGGAAATTTTTGATAAAGAAAGCTTGAAGAAGGGTGACATTAAAAACAAACTAACAAACAAACAAAAAAGAACCCCCACCCCAAACAGTTTCACTAACACATCATCCTTAGTCAGCAGAAGAAAGTCAAGCAGTAAGGGAAACTCATGTGCATGCATAATCTACAAAGGTAAATAGAAGAGGTTCTCCTTTTGGTGGAAATCCTGTCAGTGAGACAGCATATTAACGCAGGAGTTTTGAGACCAGCTTGGTGGGGGTGTGCACACATACATCTGAGAGACACTGACTTTGCTTCCCTGTGGTTCCAATCAGAGTTGGGCAGTAAAGTTGGTGAAGAGCCTTGAGAATAATTCTTATGAGGAGTAGCCAACAGAGTCGGGGTTGTTTAGTCAGAAGAAAAGGAGATTGGTGGGAGACTTTCTTACTCTCTACAGTTCCCTGACAGGAGGTTGCAAAGATGGGTATTGGTCTCTTCTCACAAGTCACAACCGACAGGACGAGAGAAAATGGCATCAAATCATGCCAGAGGAGATGCAGGCTGGACATTAGGAAAAAATGTCTCTGCCCAAACGGTTCTCAAAGTCTGCCCAGGGAATTGATTGAGTTACCATCCCTGGATGTATTTAAAAGCCATCTAGACGAGGTGCTCAAGGATATGGTGTAGTAGTGGCCCTGTTAGAGTTAGCTAATGATCAGACTTGGTCATCTTGAAAGTCTTTTCCAAGCATGCCCTCAGTGCATGAGCACCACACAGCCTTCCCCAGCAGGGAGCCAGTGCAGCAGAAGAAAGCACAGAATGGTCCTGACAAAAGGGAAGAAAGCTCCAAAAGGGACAAGAATACAATAGGCAGGAACACACAAAGCACAACACAAAGGCAAGAGCTCACTGGCTGGGGAGGAGCTGCTGGGTGGCAGTTCAGCAGAGTGTGGGCTGGGGCTCACACCACTCACAAAAAGAGCACCAGTCTATGACGTCTGTCTGGAATGAGAAAGGTGCACATTATACATCAGAATAAACACCAAGACGATTCTTCTCTTCTTCAGCTTATGTTATATTCCTGCATGCATTGCTGAGAACTGCTGGCCTGAAGGCAAATACAGACCAGCTGGTCACAACCTAGAAGAGCACCACGAGTGCCCTAGAAAACGTATCTTCTGGTGGCAGACTGCTAGCTGAGGGAAATGGGGATGTTTTCCCAGAGGAAGAAAGCACTTGGTAGTAGTGGAAGGAGGAGTGACAGCAGTCTTCAAGTTCATGAAGGCAGTAAAGAGAAAGGGAAAAATCTGTTCCGTGTGCCCACAGACAATCAGAAGAAACCAATTTAAATTGTGGAATGAAAATCACTAGATAAGCAACTGAAAAGCTCAGAGAGAAAAGTCTTTAAGACAAAAAAAAACCCCAAACCTTGAAGTACATCACGTTCTAAGGCTAAACACAGTGTAGTTCAACAATTACAGCATTTAGAAAATATAGATGACATAAACCATACATGTAATAGACACAGCACTTATAGATAGGTATAGGTATCTGATAAATATGTAAAGCATCAACCAATGTATAAGAAAGTTCCTTCACCTAAAATCTAAATTGCAGCATTATTTTTGTGAGGATCAAAGATTTAATTTTACAAGGTACAAAGGGACTTCATGTGAACTTAGTTAATTTTCAAAAGGAATTGGGTGCCAAACTCTTTTCACTTAAAATCTGACATCCACTGCCCTTCTGCCCTCTTCCCTTCTAACAGATTTTGTCTATGAATGGTGGAAATGCAGAAACAGTGCCTAAAATAATTTGAGGTGCACACACTCCTACTAGACATAGGTAAATGAGGGTGCCCAGCACATTTGCAGAAATCCTGTCACACACCAGGGAACAGCCATGTCAAACCAAGACGACCTCTCCATTTCTATGTGGACTGCTGGCTCACATCCAGTTCAGACAGAGTAACTGAAAGTTATTTCTCTCTAATGATGTTGAAAAGCCTAATGCAATGGAATCCTAGTGTGAGTCCATTTCCCAGTGAGCAGAAGTGTCAAAAAACCCACCATCAGAGCTAAATCCAATTGGCAATGCCAGTAAGGAAGCAAGGAAATAGAGACTCGGTACCCTGCTTCCTGTGGCACTTGTTACAAAACTTTCTGCAGCAGTGGCTCAAACTTCTTCTGAGGCACTGAATTTCATTTACTTTCAAGCCACATCAAACACCCGTGCTCTCTGATATGTTGAGTCAGACTCGTCATTGAGATGTTCTGCCTCTAAATTAAGTGTAGTCATAGAATCAAATAACTACTTTGTTTGCAAAATACCTCTAAAATCATCAAGTGTAAGCATTGACCTAACATCACCATGGCCATTATATTACAATGTGTCCCAAAGTGCCATGTCTGCCTGTTTCTTGAACACTTCCAGGGATGGTGACTCCAACACCCACCTGGGGCAGCCTGGTCCAATGCCTGACCATTCTTGCAGCAAAGAACATTTTCCTAATTTACAATCTAAACATCCCCTGGCACAATTTCAGAACATTTCCTCTCATTCTATCATGCGATACTAGGGAAAAGAGACTGACCCTCACCTCACTCCAGTCTCCTTTCAGGAAGTTGTGGAGAGCAATGAAGCCTCCCCTCAGCCTTCTCTTCTAACAGAATAAGCAAATCCAGTTCCTTCAGCTGCTCCTCATAAGACTTGTTCTCTAAACCATTTACCAGATTTGTTGCCCTTCTCTGGACATGCTCCAGCACCCCAATGTCCTTCATGTAGTGAGGGGTTCAAAACTGAACCCAGCGTTCAAGGTGTGGCTTCACCATTGTCAAGTACAGGCGCAAGATCACTTCCCTACTCCTGTTGTCCATGTTATTGCTGATACAGGCCAGGATGCTGTCATCATATGAAAAGCCACACCATGGATCTATATATTCCTGATGGATTATATGTAACTTTGAATGTCTGACCTCAAGTCAGACTCATGGCCATTCTGGCCTCAACCCTGCCACAGTTGCATTTCAATATATTTATCCCTTTCACTATATACAGAGGCATAAAACGCAATTGAGCACAGTGTCATAGAGTCAAACATCATCAATTCTGCTGCTGAAGAATCCTTAACTCTCCACAACTCACTCCAAAGTCATTCCCTTATTACAGTTGGAAAAAAAACCAAACCAAAACAAAACAAGAAAAAAAAAAACACCAACAAGAAAAACCACAATACTAAATAACCACAAAATCAAACCTAAATCCCTTCAAGACTGGCTTGATAGCATGACCATAAAATCAGATTGCAAGAGGTTTGGGTGGATTTTTGGCATACATAACACTAAAGAATGCATATCAAGGTGATTTGCAAGGCGTAGGTAACTACTCCTGTAGGTAGTCCTGTAGTCAAGTTGCCAGGAAATCTCAGTTGGAGAATTGCCACATCACAGACTTCCTCTTGGAAAATGTATACATCTTACTGATTACAAGGAGGTAACCATTTCACATTTTTCCCTTTCTCCCTTTCTCTCCAGGCTTCACTTTGTAGAACTACTCCATTCCAGTTGCTTCAGAAGGCAAATCTGTTTAAAAAAGGTTGTCAGATACAAGACTGATGAGGGAGGATGATTAGGTACCACTAGCAGCTAGAGAAAGCATTACTTTATTCCCAGTGGTTATCTATGGCTCTCCATGAATGTACTCTGTCCTGTATATCCCTGCTAAAACAAGCAGTGCATATTCCCCTTCAACAGTTTGCAGGAAGAAATAGCTTATTTTACAGCATCCATCATTAGTAGGTTTCTGGAGTCTCCCCAGTAGCAGTAACAAAAAAATCACAATAGGGTCATTTTCCTCATTCATTTTCCTCCCAGGTCATTCAGAAGTATTCTTCTGCTGCTCTGCACAGTTGAGTTTATTTCCTCATCTCCCTTTCCTCTTGCCTCTATTTCCTTGCTCTCTTTACTTATTTATATGTCCTCACCTCCTTTATATTTTTGTCCTCCTTTTCACCTCCTGCTCTATAATTCATCATGATCTGCAGGGAAACTAAGCCAAAGTAGCAAATTTTATGTTTCAACCTGAGCACAGCAAGATTGGTCACTTTCATCTTGGCTGAAAATGAGAAATATTTGAAAACATTGGTCTTGCTGCCAAAACTGCATTACCAAACATTCCCACTTACACATTCTTTCCATGCAGAACCTGACAGACTGCATTTATAAGACCATTTCTAACGAAGAAAGGCTGACAACTTGTCCAGGAACCTGCTTTGGGAGGGTTGCCTAGGAAGGGTCTGGGTAGCCATTTGAAACACTTGATAAAGGAAATGTCAAACTTCCTATCAGAGAGCAGAAAGAGCAGCAGATTCCTTTACAGGCAAGCAGCTGTCCAAAACCGTGAAAGGTGGTTGAACACAGAAAAGGCAACCTACAAATCATAGAATCACAGAATGGCTTGAGTTGGAAGAGACCTTAAAGGCCACCTAGTTTCAACACCCCGGGCCATGGGCAGGGACATCTCCCACTAGACCAGGTTGTTCAAGGTCTTGTCCAACATGGTTTTGAACACCTGTAGGGAGGGGTCATCCAAAACTTTCCTGGGCAGCTTCTTCCAGTGTCTCAACATCCTCACTGCAAATAATTGCTTTCTAATATTCAGTGTAAATGTAATCTCTTCCAGCGTCAATCCATTCCCCTCTGTCATAGAATCATAGAATGGTAAGGTTGGAAGGGACCTCAAGGATCACCTAGCTCCAACCCCCTGCCATGCCATAGGCAGGGACACCTCCCCCTAGTACAGCTCACTCAAGGCCTCCTCCAACCTGGTCTTGAACACCTCCAGGGAGGGAGTGTCCTATCACTACAAGTTGTTGTAAAAACTCCCTCCATGACTTTCTTATAGGTCCCCTCCAGCTGCTGTATGGAAAGCTGCAATATGGTCTCCCCAGGATCTTCTCTTCTCCAGGATGAACAGGCCCAACACTCAGAGCCTGTCCTCACAGGGTAGTGCTAAAAAATTATTCAAAATTAATAACTTGTATTAATTTTGATGTCCAGGCAGAGATTGTTAATAGCTATAAAATTTGCTTATTAACATTAAATCTCACCAGAAAAAATATTTACAAGGTTCAAAACACACGGTTTGGAAATTTATACATACAGGAACAAGCAAAACTGGAAAACTTTAAAGGTAACCAGCATAAGCAAACATTTTTTACTGGAGGAGAAGGTTTGTGTGGTCACTTATACTGCTTGTGGTTAATTATCTTGCTTAGCCACTAGATAGTCACAGGGAAGTTCCTTTATGCTTATGGCAAAAGGCAATTAATGATCTCAAGAAGCTTTAAGTATATACTCACAAAATATTATGGGACAGTACCCAAAGCACATGGCGGGGCTGCTGCTGGTGGGTTTAATGCCATTAGAGGCTTTGGAGTTTCCCCAGGCTTTTGGGTGCTGGGGAAAGGAGGCAGACAATCTCTGACCTGGCTCTGACTCTCTGGACCATCTGTGTTATCTCCAGGACTTCCTGTCTTGGTAGGTGCAGGCAGATGTCTTGTGATGTGCAGTCTCAGCACAGTATGTCATGCTGGCTGTGCAGGCCGAACATGTGGAGGCTTTTAGAGCCTGATCCTGGTCAGTGGTGTTCCACACAGCTCAGGATCAATGAGGTAGTAAGCAGGTACGGGTACAATAGTAGACCACCAGATACAATGGCAAAACACCCACATAATAGCAGAGCACATGTGCTCCCTGCTCATGTGCTTTTACACAGCCTGAGACTAACGAGCCTTTGGACACATCTATCTGTTTGAGTTTAAGGGGGTCTAGACAGGAAGTGGGAGTGGGCTAAACACTACACCTGGGATCAAGCAGATGTGGGGTCAAGTTCTGACCAATTACCCCACCCAGGAGGGTTAACTCTTTACAACACAGAAAAACCTATCAGAATGGCAGTTAGCCACGCTTGGCCATATTAGGTGAAGACATAGGCTTGCTTTACCCAAATTTGGGCAGGACACAGGCCTCGCACAAGGCAACCATGTGTACCTTGTTTACCATAGTGTTCAAAACAATTCTGGCCAGGCCACAGTCCCGAGACTCAGTGGCTCCACGGTTCTTTGTCTTATTTCCTGTGGTTGCTTCTCCCCAAAACATAAGGAGAGAAAGCAGAAAAACATGTCTGGGTAAGCCAGGACACATATAAGCCTATTTAGGCCTACCACAACAGGTAGGTGCTCCAACCCTTTGATCATATTTGTAGCCCTCTCCTGGACCTGCTCCAAAAGATCCATGTCCTTCTTGTGTTGGGTGCCTCTTAAAACTATCAAATTTATTTATATTCTTCACGAGTTAGATGTCTATTGGCAGGATTTATGGCAAACATCTGAACTAAAGGTAGTTGTATGTTTGACTGCAGAAGTGATAAGGAAGCTGTGGAGGGACAATGAAAATTGATGGGGAGAGAGAGTCATGAACAGCAAAAGTGCCATTATGGTCAATTGAGGGGGTAGAAGGTGGAAGAGAAGGGAAATGGGCTCTTTGCAGTAATTTGGGTACCTTCAAGCCACCTTGTTCAGTTGCCTGTGAGTATCTCCTTACTTTCTTTACTGTTACATTCCTTGGTAATGTCACTGCAGTTGGGCACAACACTGTTGGGGTATGGGCAGCATAGAACAACTGACCAGTAGTAACTGAGCCATAAGGATGAGCAGGGATGTGGAGAGGAATGTGAGATAAGAAAGTACAGTGTTGAAAAAACCAACTTTGAGGGAGTTGGCAGCAGAAAAATAAAGGATGGTAAAAAAGTAAGCAAAAACTGTAGACCAATTATCTTTGTGCTTGGGGCACATGAACAGCGTGTGCCGGACCCCTGCAACCTGTCAGAGAGATGCTTGGGGTGCACGGACAGTGTGTGCTGGACACCTGCACCCTATCAGCTAGAGACACACCGCATGCCTGCCTGCTGATATTCTCAAAATGTAGCCTTCTGATGTAATAAAGTGTTCATCACCACATTAGTGTCTGTGTTGTTCCAGTCCCTGCATGATGAGGAAGACTCCGGCACAATATCTTAAATATCTGTGCTTGAGCTTTTCTCTATGTGAAACGGAATTTGCATTTTAATTTTGTTTCACTCTTCCCAAGAAATTAAAAAGAAAAATAATCCAAATTCAAAGAAAGCAGGGTTGTAATTGCTAGGATAAAGAACTGAAAAAAAAGAATGTTTATTTAGTGAACAGGAATGGTATGGCCAGTAGAAGTAGGAAAGTGGTAGTGGTCCTGCACTCGGCACTATTGAAACTGGACCTCAAATACTGGGTTCAGTTTTGGGTGACTCACTACAAGTACATTGAGGTGCTGGAGCCTGTCCTTCTCTGGAAGGGCAACAAAGCTGCTGAAGAGTTTAGAGAACAAGTCTTACAAGGAGTGGCTGAGAGAGCTGGGATTGTTTTATGGAGGAGGAGCCTGAGTGGAGATGTCATTGCTCTCTACAACTGCCTGAGGTGGGGGTTGGTCTCTTCTTCCTTTCCTATCAGGTGAGAGAATGAGAGGAAATGGCCTGAAATTGTGCCAGGACAGGTTTAGGTTGGATATTAAGAAAGATGTCTTTCCTGCAAGAGTGGTCAGGCATTGGAACAGGCTTCCCAGGGAAGTGGTGGAGTCACTGTCCATGAAGATGTTCATGGCACATCTGAACATGGCACTTTAGGACATCACTTAATGGCCATGGGGATGTTAGGCTAATGTTTGGACTCGATTATAGAGGTCTTTTCCAACCAGAACAATTCTATGGTACTATGAATACACAAATAAGGATCTTGGTTTTATGGACAGAAGAGGGAAGTGGTCTTAGAAGGTAAGTGGATTTGTATCTGTGTTTCACTATCCATTACAATGAGAACGGAGAGACACTGGAACAGATTGCCCAGGGAGATCATGTATACCCCAGGTGTTCAAGATCAGGTTGGACAAGGCCTTAAGCAGCCTAGTCTAGTGGAGGTGTCCCTGCCTGGTCAAGCAAAGAGATGTGTAGTAAGGACTATTTGCACAGATAATTAACAAGCTCTGTAAAAGCCAAACACAGAGTTTCTTTAAATAAGGTTCTGTTACTGACCTATTTAACCTACATAATAACATCACCATACATTAAGTGCTGCACAGAAAGTGGGAAGTGATATAAACTACCATGAGATTTCTCTCTGATTTCCTCTTCTGTTTTTTAGTACACCATTAGGGAAAAAAATGTCCTTTTTTGCCATGTAAAGAAATTCTCTTTTAGTTTTTCTACTTCCTTGTCATTACTGCAGACAGGACCACTTTGCATGACAGCAATGACTCATGATATGCAATACAGCAGCTGGTTCCAAAAATTTGATTTCTCTGTTTACATCCCTGGCTTTAAAGTCCCATAGCAACTGGGAGAAAAAAATAAAATATAAAATCCCCAACTAAATTACCGTGCTGAAAACTGCCACATAATCCTATTTATGCAGAAAGGCTTTACTTACAGCATCTTGCAAAGTTCCTTCCCAGTTGCTAATATTTAATAAAAATACCTTTATTATCATGGAGTGTGCTGGGAATTACATCTGGAACTTCTCTAGCTGCAGGTTAGCAGGGTGCCAAAAATGCACCACTAAAAACCTTTGCAGCTCAACTCCTTTTACTGTTTCTTTTCCTCTCAACATGTTTTGGTTAATTTTAAATCTTTTCCAGCTTCAATTACCCATTTTAATGGTTATATTTTCACTACTCTAGATACAGCAAAGGCTGTCTTTGCTTTATACTCCTCAGTGACAATGCTTCCGTCAAGAATACTTTAGCAGATGAACTCTTTCCTTGGCAGGAAAGCAGCAAACCATGATGTGTTTCACATAGAAGGCTGTCTGGGAAATAAATAAATAAGAGATCTCGCCTCATTTTTTATCCAGCATCTTCTGAGTCTCATCAGAGGAAATTAAAAAAAGAAATTGGCTTCTAGAGAGGATGGATCAGACACCTTAAGGAACAGCTGCAATTTGTGTTTCTGAGAAATGAAAATTGAAAAGCAGACTAAAGTGGATATTGGGTGATTTATAAACCGCCTTTCTCCATTCTTTCTGAGTATCAGTACATTCAGAAGATCATCGATAGACAGACTTTAACATATGATGTTCAAAACTAAATTAAACAGGCAACTCCCTGTTCCACTTCCTTCCACCTCACACAGAGCACAACAGTGTTCAAAGGACCTTGCAGCCCTTGCTTGCATGGTGGGAGGCTCAGTTCTTACAAAGACCATCTGTAAATCTTGCATAGTGAAATAGCAACCAATTGCTGCAGCTGAGAATCACAGAATCATAGAATGGTAGGAGTCAGAAGATACCTCTGGAGATCATCAAGTCCAACTCCTGTTCTAGAGCAAGATCACCTAAGCCAGACCACACAGGAATGCACGTGTCCACTCCGGTTTGGAAGTTTCCAGAGAAGAACACTTCACCATCTCTCTAGGCAGCCTGGTCTAGGGCTTCGGCACTCTCACAGCAAAGAAACTTTTCCTTATCTTGAGGTGGAACTTCTTGTATTCCAGTTTGTGCCCATTTCCCTTCATCCTTTAACAGGGCACCACTGAAAAGAGACTGGCCTCATTATCATGACACAAAGCCTTCAGATATTTGTAAACACTTACAGATTCTCTCTCAGTTTTCTCTTCTCCAGGCAGAACAGCATCAGGTCTCTCAGCCTTTCCTCATTACACAGACATTCCAGTCCCTTTATCATCCTCATAGACCCTGTTGGAATCTGTCTACTAGTTCCCTTTCCCTCTTAGAATCATAGAATCATAGAATGGTAAGGTTGGAATGGACCTCAAGGATCATCTAATTCCAACCCCCTGCCATAGGCAGGGACACCTCCCACTAGTACAGCTCACTCAAGGCCTCATGCAATCTGGCGTTGAACACCTCCAGGGAGGGAGCATCCACGACCTCCCTGGGCAACCTGTTCCAGTGCCTCACCACCCTCTCTGTAAAGAACTTCCTCCTAACATCTAGTCTAAATCTCCCCTCCGCCCCCTCTTGAACTGGGGGAGCCCAGAATTGGACACAACAGTCCAGATGAGGCCTCACTAGGGCAGAGTAGAAAGGCAGGAACTCTTAGGCCTGTTTGTGTCAAATGCTTGAGAACTTCTCCAAACACGAGTCTTGTTCATCAGCAAATATATTAAATGTTACTCCTTGACATTTTGTTGTTTTAGCAACCTAGCCCCTTGGAAGCTACACCAAGATCTATAAAGCCATTCAGCTCTTAATCGTAGCAGATATGAATCACTGTGTCAGTTAACACTAGGTGCATAAATTGCTGGCAACACGGATTTATGACACCAGCATGTAATTCACCAAGTATCAGCTCTTAAATTCGATTAGAAATATGGGATTTGAGTAGAACAGGCATACACAGCTGGTTGCAATTTCAGTTGTGACCTTAACAAAAAACAAACAAACAAACAAAAAAAAAAAGCTGGAGAAAGAGGCTCCCAAATCTACCGGTGTGCTTGAGGAACAGTTTCACGTTCACTCCGCTTCAGATTAATTGCTTTTTTAATCTGCAGATGCTGACACACATGCGCAGCTGTGCAGGCAAATAAGGAGGTTCAATTAAGTTTCATTGTCTCCTGCCTGTTTAATTGTCTTCATTGCTGGAAACAATCATTTTATTTAACGGTTTAAATACAGTGGGGGAAAAAAAAAAAAAAAAACCAAACCCACACCATAATTGCATTTAAGTATTAGAGACATTTATAAGCAAACAGAAATCATTTTAAGAGGACTTCGTATTCACAGGTTATTAGATTGCATCAGGTTGGAAGGGGCACTCAAAGGTCATCTTGTCCAACCCCTCTGCAGCAAGCAGGGACATCTCCAACTAGATCAGGCTGCCTAAGGCCACATCAAGTCTTATTTTAAATGTCTCCAGGGGTGGGGCCTCAACCACATCCATGGGCAACCTGTTCCAGCATTTCACCACTCTCGTTGTGAAGAACGTCCTCCATATGTCCAACCTAAACCTATCATGCTCCAGTTTCAAACCATTGCCCCTAATCCTACAAGCCCTTCTAAACAGTCCTTCCCTAGTCTTTCTCTAGGTCCCCTTCAGATATCGAAATGTAGTTATAAGGTCGCACAAGAGCCTTCCCCAGGCTTAACAACCCCAATTCTTTCAGCCTGTCTTCATAGCAGAGGTGCTCCAGCCCTCTGATCCTCTTTGTGGTTCTCAATTATACACATATAAGTATATATATACACACACATATACATACATATGCACATATATATACATCCCAATTCTTTCAGCCTGTCTTCATAGCAGAGGTGCTCCAGCCCTCTGATCCTCTTTGTGGTTCTCAATTATACACATATAAGTATATATATACACACACATATACATACATATGCACATATATATACATATATGTAATGGTACTGCATGGAGTCACTTGCCTGGTGCACAGGTAAAAGACTTTTTTCTACCCATCCCCTGTGTCTGTAGCCAATGCAGGGTCAGAGTCTTTCATAAAAAACTTTTTTTAATTCATTCAGCTTAGTCTGGTGACACTGACACACTGGGTCAAGTGCAATGTAGCCAGCTGTAATTGCAGATATTAATGAAGCTTTGAAAGGGATTCAAAAATTACTCTAAATGTCCACGCTGGCTAGAAACTCATTTTGTTCTCATCTCAACATGCCAGATCATCCAAAAAAATAACTCAGCTACTTGGGCCCAAACACACAGACAACACTTGAGCTTTTACAGCTTATACTGGCGCCCGGCTTCTCTCTCCTTGGCTCATTATCTTGTTCTTCTGGAGATGTCTACAAAATATCAAAGTGTCCCATTCCCAAAATCATATTGAGCTTTCTATTACAAAACTCTGTTCGTAGAACCACACTACAGATGGCTGTGCTGGAAGGGACCAACAGCTCCCAGCTGAAGCCTTGCAAGTCAAACATTAGGTCGCGGACTTGGAGATGTGTCAGGTTTGGATTTCTCTCCTCCACAACAACATTTGTGAGCAAGCAGATTTTGCCTGTCAGAGATCTGCAGGCCAGGAGAGCACTGGTGTCATCTAGTTCTGCTCCCTCTGGGCAACCCTCTACTTTGCTCCTGCTAATATCTTTGCTCTTATTACTGGCCTGAGTGATTCCATAGGTCCCAACCTTCTGTCCAAGTCTCCTTTCATGATGCTTTGTTTATGGACAAAACAGGTAAAATCAACACCAACAGATCGTCCTGACAGCAGGCATTGAGGGGCCTGGACTAAACTGCAGCTCGTCAGAGACACCTCCCAGGTTACAGCATCTCTTTAACTCACCTGCATGTCTGTATGGATTATCTGCTTTGCTGCTGGGATGACAGTTTGGCTACCCAAGGAGGAGGATTAGAGAGACAGGCTGGGCTTGGACATTTTGGACATTTGGGTCTGTTCAGCCTGGAGAACAGAAGGCTCCAGGGAGATCTTATAGCAGCCTTCCAGTACCTGAAGGGAGCCTACAGAAAACATGGAGATGGACTTATTAGAAGGGCATGTTGTGATAGGATGAGGGGAAATGGTTTTAAACTAGATCAGGGTAGAACTAGGTTGGACATTAGGAAGAAATTCTTTACTATGAAGGTGGTGAGACACTTGAATGGGTTGCCCAGAGAAGTTGTGGATGCTTCATCACTGGAAGTGATTAAGACCAGGCTGGATGAGGCTTTGAGCAACCTAGTCTAGTGGAAGTCGTCCCTACTTATGGCAAGGTAGTTGGAACCAGATGATCTTTAAGGTCCCTTACAAGTCATTCCATGATTCCATAATTCTATGACCTTCTCCCACTCTGGCTCTGGCGGTCTCCTGCCACAGATGTGTGGAGAGCAGAAACTTACACCAGCTGAAATCCTTCTTGGAGATAAGAGTACTTGTAGCACAGCTCAAAACTTCATTTGTTAGTGTGAAAGTGTCTCTTTTTAAAAAGAAACCCTGGTAAGTCACTCAGCAAATGCTCAGCAGAAATTCCCTGCAGTGTCGTGGTACCATGTGTCAGTCCTTCATCACCTTTTCCCAGTGCCGTCCCTTCTCTGCATGAGGATCCTTGTCAAACTCTGTAGCACTCAACTGATACCAGTCTATCAATCTTTCAGTTATTTAAAGACAGTCTGTCATTCCATTATTAATAGCAGCAATCATATTGCAGTGGTTAAAAGACACAAGTGAGATTGTGAACATACCGAAGCTGGCGTTAGAGACCTGTTCAGGCCAGCTTGTGCTAGTAGAGGCTTTCAAATGTAATCATACAGGCAAACCCTTCTAGTTGAGACCCAAAATACATCTTCCTATGGTATGTGGCATAGATATGAGCTCTATAAACCAAAGTGACTGAGTGAAACTTTAGCTAGCATGCCCTTTCCTCTTCAGCAGTACCTGCTGCCTCAGGCTTAGCAAGGGCTTCCCACATGGGGACAGGCTGTAGGAGTCAGAGTTGTCCAGCCTGGAAAAGTGAAGGCTTAGGGGAGGCCCCATAGTGGCCTTCCTGTACCTGAAAAGGGTCTACAGGAAGCTGGTGAAGGACTTTTTCCAAGGGCTTGCCTTGATAGGATGAGGGGAAATGGATTGAAGCTTGGGAAGGGTAGATTTAGACAGGATATTAGGAAGCAATTTTTTACAGTGAGGGTGGTGAGAAACTGGAACAGGCTGCCCAGAAAGGTAGCGGATGCCCCCTCCCTGGAGGTGTTTGAGGCCAGTTTGGACAGAGCCATGATCAACCTGCTCTGGTGGGAGGTGTCCCTGCCCATAGCAGGGGTGTTGGAATGAGATGATCTTTAAGGTCCCTTCCAAGATTCTATCCATGTCACTTCTGGTCATTTCACAGCTTGAGTCAGAGCATGTTGAAATTAATTTTTGGCACATCACACAGGCAATACCACTCTTTCATTTCTATGGGAAAAGAAACCCAAAGCAACACTCCCCTCAGATAACGTAGATAACTAGCAGAAGGCCAAGCGACACTTCCCCAAACTCAAGTAAATAACTACCAGAAAGTCAGACCCCACTTCCCAAAACTCATATAGATAATTTACAGAAAGTTACATCTTTGTTGCCCATATAGCTGCATCTAAACTAAAGCCTTACATCAGCATGAAAGGATCATTAAATTAGCTCATCTAACCAACAGGAATGTGCTGTCAGGAACTCCAAACATAGGTCTGAGCCACTGGGAGAGAATAATCTTCATAGACAAGCACAGAAGAGTTTGTGTTTTAAATGTGTCCTCAAAGAAGGGAAACTGAGGCAGAAAGCAATTGAAAGACAAGCCCAAGGTCATGTAATGTGTTTATGCAAAACATGATCCTACCTCCATTTTAGTCCATGGCACAGATGCCATGGAGGTAGCAATTTAATAAGCTATGAGCCCCATCTGTTCATTATTGTCTCAACTAGAGATTGCCATCCCCAAAGCTCAGCCACATTAATTGATTATATGAATGCTCCTGGTTTGCCCCAGTGCAAAGGCAGTCAATTTAATTTAAATCCTTGTTGGAAAAGACTTCAATTTCCTGGCTGACTTTATGCTGAAGCGCTTACAGAAGGAGTGCTCAGAGAAGTTTCATAACCCATTCCCTCTATGTCTGACAGAGCACATCTGCCCACCTCCTATCTCTATGGTAATTTTAAAATCAAAACAAATAAAGAGAGAAACATGCAAAAAAAGGAAACTTCTCTCATGACACTACCCAGAATTTTGAGCTTAACAGAATTTCAGCTGGTAAAATTTTCCAAATCTAACAGCATTTCTTCAGTCTGAAGTTTACCCTGTTCTGAAGTTTCTCCAGCTTGCTTTCTAGCATTGTCTATTTTTGATTTCTCATCATATTTTAATCTGGGTAAAGAACACAGAATACGGTTCACATTTTTATAACAACTACCAGGACTCAGCAGCAGTGTTAAGGGCACAGAGGCTACAGAAGGGAGAAAGCTTTTAAAAACTCTCCCTAAATGCTTTGAGTCTTTTTTTACATTTTAAGCACAGTATCAGAGTGTTACCAAGGTTGGAAGAGACCTCAAAGATCATCAAGTCCAATCCATTACCACAGACCTCAGGACTAGACCATGGCACCAAGTGCCACATCNCTGGCCACAACCACCTTTCAGGTAGTTGTAGACCACAATAAGGTCCCACCCTCCCCCGAGCCTCCTCTTCTTCAGGCTAAACAATCCCAGCTCCCTCAGCCTCTCTTCATAGGGCTTGTGCTCGAGGCCTCTCACCAGCCTCGTTGCCCTTCTCTGGACAAGTTGAAGCACCTCAATGTCCTTCTTAAATTGAAGGGCCCAGAACTGGACACAGTACTCAAGGTGTGGCCTAAGCAGTGCAGAGTACAGTGGGAGAATGACCTCCCTGCTCCTGCTGGCCACACAAGCAACCAATGCTTCACTAGTGATGTGGGAGGCTGCCAAATTTTTCCCTCTTTCCCTTTTCTTTCATTTTTATTAGTGGCTAGGTTTTGATTATATTATGTCTGACAAAGAGCAGATGCCTGCAGAAGTAACGGCATTATCATCAGAGGCAACAGATACAGGTACCAGGTATGTAAAGGAGACACAATATTTAGTGATTTTTTTTTCCCCATGTATAAACTGCATGAGAAAACAATTCATCTGCACCCATATAGTATAAGAATAAGAGATTTGCAAGTCTTCCCTGTTAGATTTGCCAATGGTGGATAATCTAAATCCATCAAATAAACCCAATTACCTTCCAAAAAGACCATTTTCCTCTTTTATCTATAAACACAAGATCCTTTTTTGCACATTCATAGAATCATAGAATTGTTCTGGTTGGAAAAGACGTCTATGATAATGAAGTGCAAGCATCAAACCAAGACCACCGTGGCCATTAAACCATATCACAAAGTGCCATGTCCACATGTTTCATGAACACCTCCAGGGATGGTGACTCCAACATATCCCTGGGCAGCCTGCTCCAACACCTGACCACGTTTTTACTAATATCCAATCTAAAACTGCCCTGGCACAATTTCAGGCTATTTCCTCTCATTCAACCATCTGATAGGAAAGGGAGAAGAGACCAGCCCCCACCTCACTCCAACCTCCTTTCAGGCAGTTGTAGAGAGCAATGACATCTCCACTCAGGCTCCTCTTCTATACGACAAACAATCCCAGCTCCCTCAGCCACTCCTCATAATACTTGTTTTCTAAACCCTCCAACAGCTTTGTTGCCCTTCTCTGGACAGGCTCCACCACCTCAATGTACTTCTTGTAGTGAGTCACCCAAAACTGAACCCAGTATTTGAGGTCCAATCTCAATAGTGCCAAGTGCAGGACCACTACCACTTTCCTGCTTCTGCTGGCCATATCATTCCTGTTCACTAAATAAACATTCATTTTTCCAGTTCTTTATCCTAGCATTTACAGCTCTGCTTTATTTGAATTCTTTTTTTTTCCTTGGGAAGAGTGAAACAAAACTAAAATGCAAATTCCATTTCACATAGAGAAAGGCTCAAGCACAGACATTTAAGGTATTGTACTCAATTGCAGCGACTTTACCAAGGAATGTAACAGAAAAGAAAGTAAGGAGATACTCACAGGCAGCTGAACAAGGTGGCTTGAAGGTACCCAAATTACTGCAAAGAGCCCATTTCCCTTTCTCTTCCACCTTCTACCCCCTCAATTGACCATAATGGCACTTTTGCTGTTCATCACTCTCTCTCCCCATCAATTTTCATTGTCCCTCCACAGCTTCTTTATGACTTCTGCTGTCAAACATACAACTACCTTTAGTTCAGATGTTTGCCATAAATCCTGCCAATAGACATCTAACTCATGAAGAATATAAATAAACTGGCTAGTTTTAAGAGTCACTTGGTGATAATACATTTTTTTCATATACACAGCTATATGTAGTATCTTCACATCTCTACTGGAAACTAACACGGCACTAATGCCTTTGCTCTGGCTGTTCCTCAGTCCCCTTTGTGTTATCTTAAGAAATGAGCACATTGTGCTGCAGCAAATAAAGACCAATTCAACACATACAATCAGTGAAGCATAGAATGGTTTAGGTTGGAAGGGACTGTAGTGGAAGGCCAATATAGGCCTAATGCATGTCCCGGCTTGCCTAGGCATGGTCCCATGATCCCCTTCCCTCTGCTGAGAAGGGGGAGCAGAGTGTGGGAAAGAAGTCACAAGGGTTGGAGACATCCAGTCTGAGGGTCCAAGACTTGCCCAGACTTGTTCTGCTTTGCAGTGGTAAACAAGGTGCATACACTTCTTTATGCATGGCCTGTGTCTTCCCAAATAAGGGTAAAGTGAGTTCTGACTTCACCTAATATGGTCAGCTTTGGCAAAGCGCCATTCTAATTGGTGTATCTCCGTGGCCAAAAGAGCCATTACACTCGAGAGAATAACAAATAAAGCAAGTCTGTAAAGCCTCATGCTCTGCTCTGCCTCAACATGCTTTACTCTCTGCTTTGCCTCATGCTCTCTGCTGTTGTGCTCTGCCTTGTGCTGCAGATCAGGTTTGCTTTGATGCTTTAAGGGTGTCTACCTGGAAACTGCCATGCCTCAGTTTACCAGGAGAAGGCATTAAGTGCCTCCACACTGTAGGTAAGAATAAGCCACCAGCAAGACATTCTGTACGTCCTGTAAGGAGTCAAGACCAGGTCAAAAACTCTGTTAACCCCCAGTGTCCTGCCAGAGCCTGGGGAAAACTCAAAAAGCCTCTTTCAGCTTTGAAACCACTAACAGCAACCCCTCCATGTGGCTTGGGAATTGTCTGATACTATGATGCATCCCCGGAAATCCAGAGATACTAGCTTGTGAGTAACTACTCTAAAACACCTCTTTGTAATTAAAGTTCTAATTATGTAACTAAATTCTACTGTGCCCTCTGCCTTAGCAGAAAGGCGTCTCTAGAGTGCCCCTAGAGGGCAAGCGGCATATTGACCGCGAGATTCTCCTTCCAACCGTTTAAATTGTTTATTTTTGCTAGCTTTTCTTAATTGTTCTAAATTGCCTGTTTTCCCTGTGTGTAAATACCCAACCATGCACTTGAACCTTGTATATAAGTGGGTTTTTTTCCCCTGGCAAAACTTAGTAGACAATTTTCATAGTTATTAATAATTTTCACCTGAATATCAATATTGATTTTCTATAGTATATCATAACAGGGCCGTTAAGGATCATGTAGTTATAAGCCCCCTGAAACGGGCAGAGACACCTTCCACTAGACCACGTTGCTCAAGGCTCCAGTCAACCTGGCCCACTCCAGGGAGTGGGCATCCACAATGTGCCGAGGGAAAAGTGTTCCAATGTCTCATCACCCTCGCTGTAAAAAATTACTTCCTAATATCCAGCCTAACTCTACCCTCTTCCAACTTAGAGCCATTGCCTCTCATCCTACCACTAAAAAAGTCCTTTCCCAGCATTCTTGTAGGTCCCCTTCAGGTACTGGAAGGATGCTTTAATGTCTCCCCATAGTCTTCTCTTCTCCAGGTAGGAGATCCAACTCTTGCATCCTGTCCTCACAGGGGAGATGCCCCAGTCTTAAGATCACCTTTGTGGCCCTCCTCTAGACATGATCCAACAGATCCATGTCTTTCTTATTCTAGGGGCACCAGAACTAAATGCTGTACTGTGGGTGGGTTCTCACGAGAGCAAAGTAAAGGTGCAGAATCACTTCCCTCATCCTGTTGGTCACAATTCTTTTGATGAAGCCTACAATTGAAAACATATACCAGCAAAATAATTTTTCAGATAGTCTCTTTTTGCAAGCCTTGTATGTTGTCTGGCTCTGCTGCAGCACCATGCAGGAAGGGTACATGGTTCTGTTTTGAAGCCTGCTGCCAGCCACATTTTGGCTTGAGGAATAGAGATTGATTTATTCTCTCTGTTGTTAGTACTGGAGTAAATGTGACATATAATCATAGAACTGTTTTGGTTGGAAAAGACTTCTAAGATCATCAAGTCCAACTGTCAGTCTAACATCACCATGGCCACTAAATTATGTCCTAAAGTGCCATGTCCACACATTTCTTGAACACCTCCCTGGGTAGTCTGGTCCAATGCCTGACCACTATTAGGTAAAGATTTTGTTCCTAATACCCAACCTAAACCTCTTCTTTAGTTTGCAGGGGACAGCCACTCTGGTCCTGAAAGCCTGATTGGGGAGAGGATATGTGTAGGAAGTGACTGCAGTTGATCAATGACATGCAACACCCATGTTCTCTACATAGGACAACCAAGGTCACCTTCCACCACAGTCTTCATCTTGCTTAGGCAAACTACACCTGGTGGTACACTTTAGGCACTCCACAGATTTTACATTCCTGGTGTCACACACATTATCAGCTACCACATCATCTACACACAAGCCTTTGCTTTCTGCTCTGTTATCAGGCACCTGCCATTACCATTAGCTGATTTAAAGACCTCCTGGTGCTGGTTGCATCTGTAATGCAGTTACCAGTGATGAATTATGATGTCACAAGCTCCAGGCTGTGGCATCGCTGAAGGAATCAGGATGATACAGGGTCAGAATGCCTGCATTTACACACAAATGTCTTTATAATCAGCAAGGTCAGCAAATGAAATAGAATTAGCAGCAAAACAGAATTAGCATTATTTGGATGCTAACTGGAAGAAATGTGATGCTTTTAAATGCTGAGTGCATGTGGTGTTTCCTGGAAAAGGATATTGCATGCTGACATGCAGGAGACAGGCTGGGCAAATCAAGAAAAGGGGGAGCTGAAAAGAGGCTTGGGCTCCAGAGGGGAAAATACTGGTAGAGAGAGTATTGCTTTCTGCACAAAGGCTTTTACTTCAAGAAGGAGTAAGGAGGAAAATGGAAAGTCCCTCAGCAGATTGAGATGATTGAATTTAGTTTGTTTATTTGAGAGAGAGCTGAAACTCAAGGCTTGACAGACCAAGTCTGCGGGAGTTTCCTCCGTTCTCATAGACCCTCCCTTGTGCCTTGGTGGAAAGGACAGCAGCCTGGGGAGCTGTGCCTAGCCTTCATTTTTTGCAGCTTACCCTTTCCCCTTCCACCCACCTCTTGCCTTCACTCTTTAGAGCAGAATGTCCACGAAACAGAGGTGACAGTCATGCTTAAGCATGTGCCCAATTTCACCGGCTTCTGCCACCCAGGCACAGCCAAGAGGCATTCCAACTGGCATTTTCAGATCCACACCCAGCTGGCATCCATCATTCACAGCTCTTTGCTTTGCCTTCACGACTCACTTCAGTTCTCACAACACTGCCACTACTGATCACAAAGTCTTTGCTTTTGAAGGCAGTTCGGGGTGGATCGCCTCCTTTTGGCTCTCAGGCAATACAAAATAATTACTACTTTGTTTTTTTACTTTTTTTT